>NW_022046152.1:0-40260 GCF_001654015.2 Drosophila navojoa | reverse complement strand
ATTTATCGAAAATGGTAGATTTAAATACCAAACTTTTCTTACAAGTGGCAACCGCGATGCTACATGTTTTCAGTATTAAAAAAAATCGAAGTATTAAAAAAAATCGAAAAAAGCCTAATTCATTTTCAAAAAAGCCAGAATTCCCGCTTCCCGCAATTCTTAAATATTTCCCGCAATTTGTTTTCGGAAAAAGCCAGATTTGACGGGAAAAAAGCTGAATTGGCAGCAGTGGATGAGAAACAGACGAACGGACGGACGGACGGATGGACGGACGGATGGACGTTTGGCTTAGAGAAAATGCGACAGCTGTGCCAGCTGACCCTCAGTGTGGGCGTCTCGCCTGTCCCCGTCCCTCTAACTGTCTCTCTGTCTCTCTGTCTGTCTCTCTGTCTGTCTGTCTCATCTGCCATCCACTCTCTCGCTCTTCCGCCCACCCTATGCGAATGGGGCTCGCATTTAATAAATAAATAGACAGCGACAACGCATGGCATTTTCATTATTAGAGAGAGACTCCGACCCCGACTCCGACCCCGACTCCGACCCCGACTCCGACCCCGACTCCGACTCCGACTCCTTCTCCGGCTCTGACCCCGACCCAGATCCAGATTCAGATCCATGTTCGTAGCACATTGAAAGGGTTGCGCCTGCTTTGGCTGTTGCTTAATGATAACAAACCGGATGGTCGTGTCATGATTGGGAAGGGGCTCTGCCGCTGCCGCTGCTGCTGCTGCTGCTATGTAGAGAGGGACTGCGCGCAATGCTGACCGCTGTTTTGGTCACTTTTGGCAATTTCCCAACAATTGCTGTCAATTCCCAGCCGCAACCCCTTTATGCATTAAGCCCGCAGCATGCTGCCCATGCGGCGTAGGCTGTGGCTGTGGGTGTGGGTGTGGGTGGTCAGGGCCCGTTACCACTCCAGTGGGCCATCGGCGGAATGGTGAGCTGGATTTTGCGGTTGACCTTTTGTTGTGGCCGGATGGACACAATGCGTACGCATTCATCAATTTGACGCGTTGACACATTTATAGCGCAGACATCGCGTTGAATTAGTTTGCCCAAAATTAGGTTGCCCCCAAGCACTCAGCCAACGGGCCAACAGGCAACTGGCCCAATCCCCAAGCCCACATCCCACAGCCCAGAGCCAGAGCAGAGCAGCCGCAGCTGATTTCATGCGCAGACATGTCTGCAGCTGGAGCTAAATAGGTAGGCGTCTATTGGGCGGGCAGAAGATGAGGCGGACACAAAACTGGGGCAGCATTAGAATATTTGGCATTTATTTATGCCGGAGATATTATGCGAAATAGTAAGGGGTTTCATTCGATCCACATACCTATATATGTATATCCCAATTTTCATTATATATCCTAGAGAAGGTGTGGCAGAGCTACTACCTCCTATATGTTCTTGAACAGCTTTAAGAGCTGACTCGTTTTAGGCATGTCCGTCCGTCTGTCCAGCTGCTCGATCATATGAACTTCAATGGCGAATTACAGCTAGAGAGTTGCAATCTTGAATAGCTACTCCTGCCAGCAGCATAAATGCATAAGAGATTTTCTAACACATTACAGGTCCTGTTTATCGATAACAATCGATCATTTTATTTCGTTTTTTAACGGCTACAAAAACCTATCCAATAAGAACATTTATGATAAATTACTTTGCACTGCGCGAGGGTCTGTAAAGAGTACATAAATATTATGTATGAAATATTATGTATGAAATACTTTAGATTTTGGTTAAACCCGCCACACCCCCAAAGTATTACAGAGAGTTGAATTAAATTCATGCTCTGCATATTTGATTAAAAAAGTTCATCTAGAACAAGAGTTATTCAATGCAAATAATATCTCAGAGCTAGTCCCATATATCAGACCATGCCCAAGGCTGACTTATGTGTGTATACACATGTATGTATAATTTGATATATGTATATATCTATAAGAAAAGAGTATACTGATTGAAATATCGGCTCTTAAAATATCTACATACATATGTATATCCCATTCGAGCACTCTAACTAAACGTATATAAAATTAAAAACTAGCCCTTATAATTGCGACCACGGCGTGCTAGTTCAGACGGGCAAAACTATATATAATCGATATATCCGATCTATCAAACATACAGTGAATAATAGTAATATTTGTTTTTATTTATCAACTTCAAACTCGAATAAAATATGTTATACTGATACGTACATATTTTTATCAAAATAGATAGAATAAATGCTAAATCCATAACTTAAATTTACCATGAGCCGAAATAGAAGAAATTTGTCTCTGGAGCAGAAAAAATGGTTGCTCCAATTGAATTTGTGGGTCCAGAAAGGGCAAAAATTACTAGATTTCTGAAAATAAAGTCAAATTCTGTGGATGATGTCCATCCAAAAAATCAGAAATGAGGTAAAGCTGGACAACTAATTTTAGTTTCCCAACTTCCTAGGAAGAAACCGAGACTATGTATATATACCAAATGGGGGTTTGTTAAGTCTCCTTTTGCACGTTCTCAATTCCGTTTGCAATGGATTCGGGAATAACTCTTTATTGATAATATTCTAAAATAGCAATGAAGATAATCGTTCGGCCGTATTTCCTAGTCTAAGCTCAAAGAGATATACATACATTCAAACACCTAACAAGTTTTCCTTTGAATGTTGTTTTATGCTATATGCTAGAAAAGTTAAATTTATTTTAACAGGAAACGTTTTGCTTAAGTTATTCCATAATTTTCTGATCTTGTATAAGCTATTCATATAAAAAAAAAAACCTATTCTAAATGAATTATTTTGAGCAAGCCAACTCCTGAGAAAATTTCAAGATTTTTCAAAAATATTCATCTAAGAAGTGCATTCAAATAGTTCTCAATGAATGGATAAAGAGGTACCACGATGCTCGAGCCCTTTGGCAATGGGAATCGCACTTGTGTGTGTACAGTGAAACCTGTGTAGATGCGGCCACAGACAATTGCAGTTGTTGCCATTGATGGACGGGGCAGATAGGGCACAACTCGAGATTCGAAATATCTGGAGAAATATTTGTCAATAAGCTAGAAATTCGAGCACGGTTCATAGTCTTTTTTGTTGTATCTGGCGAATATTATAAGATAATCGATGGCGGGTCAAACCATAATATTGTGGCCAAGCAAGTGGAATTGATGCGGTGCGGACGGACACTGAGTTCCTTTTGGCCGGACCTGGGCCCGCACTTCCTGCCCGTTTGGCTCATTCACTTATCTGGCTGTCATTATCGGGAGAGCGGAGGCATTCTGTTGTTTGCCAAAATAGAGAGCACCGAGGCGTATCAGCTGCTCGACAAAGCGGGCCTAGACAACAAAAGTCGACAAAGAAAGAGTTTCGATTTGGTCCATTCAAGATGTTAGAGGAACCAAAGCAGCAACGACAATTAGCATCGGGGTTTTCCAGCAAATTATGTGACAAAAGCGCAACTGTACAGGACCGACTACTCGACTAATGATCGGTTACTTTTTGATTAATGAACTTTCTTTACTCGAATTCAAATGCAAATGCAAATGCAAATGCAAATGGAAATGGAAATGGAAATGGAAATGCCTGGGCTGCGTTTCATGTTGCGAGGCGCTCAACGTTCGATAATTAGTGCAAATGGTTATAGGAATTCAGTTTGTGCCTGGGACCACTCGCTGTGGAATTGTTTGCCAAGCACGAGCCAGAGGCATCTCGCTCTCTCTCTCTCTCTCTCTCTCTCCCTCTCTCCCGCTCTCTGCATCACTAATTGTTCGGGGGAAATGCTAAGTTTAGTCCAAAAATGCTGCAAATGTGGCGACTGCAATGATTTTCGTCATAAATGCGAGGGCTCATATGACATAGAGAGAGAGGGAGAGAGGGAGAGAGAGTCTGAGTGAAAGATGGAGAGAGAGTGCTACTTGAGGTCCTCATTTATCATTGCGACAAAGCGAAAAGGGCCAACTCATGCTTAAGTGGAATGCAGCGTAATGAGCCCAATGCCCAATGCCCAATGCCCGATGCCCGATGTCCAGTCTGGTCAGCAGCTGAAAACCGAGTCCATACGGTTGCATGTCAAAGGATTCAGTAGACGCTTGGGCACATTGAATAAACAAATGACGAGCACACACACACACACACTCGCACACACATTCTCATTAATCTCGAGGGGGCGTATTCCGCTGCTCGCTGCCCGCGCACGCGCTCTTCCCTTCGGCCCATTGACCGAGCCGGACATGGCCCGAAAACAGCTCTGGGCTGATCTCTGGGCACGGTCCATGTCCACTAATACACAACATATTGCAACTTTATGTAGGGGAAAACGCACAACGGCACATCAGATTGAGGACGCGACGACTTTTGTTATTCTAAGATGAATGAAACGTTCCACCGATCAGAGACCAAACACACTGAGACCAAACTCACACTCGCTATAGAGGGATTGGGTTAGGGAACGGGTACAGTTATTAAGTGGGCACGTGTTTCTTTTACCGATTTGTTTTCCTATGTTGGCCCTTGGGAAATACTTATATACATACACACATACACACACACACACACACACATACATACATATACCTTATGTATGACCAGCGTTTGTTTTTCAAAATAAATATTTATTATTATTTGCTTAAGCGCAAAATTTCTGTCGTCGTCTATATCTACTCTTACTGCCTCTGCCTCTGCTTCTTCTTCTTGTTGTTCGTCTTCTTCTATTTGGATTTCTTGGTAACACACATGCCACATCCTCGCACAGGCGCCAATGGACATGGCTGGCCCCTTGTGGCCCAGTCGCTGCCTCCTAAGCCCTTTCAGCTGCACAGCGGAAGTGGTTAGAGTATTGACTCTAGCATATTATTGTTATTATTACGACTATTATTGTTATTGCCGGTCGCAAGGCCTTGCATATGCCAGATCGCTTCTGAGAGCCGCTAGAACGGCCTTTTATTATCCAAGTCGGAACAGAAAAATATGTCTGCTAGGACAACATATTATTATATATATACTTGGCATTGCCAATGAATCTAGCTAAACCAATTTAGCTGCAGAAATTCTAAAGAACATTATTACAAATTTATTTATTTCTATTTATTTATCCACAAGGTTTGGTATCGAATCTATTTATTTAGTTATTCTACTCTACAAGGTTTGGTATCGAATTTAAAGTCTTTGCATAGAAAGCAAAAAAAACTCCTCTTAATTATTTTAAGATAAACTCCTTTTAATTATTTATTTCTTAAAAAATAAATTTTTGCAGGTAATTTTTTTTTTTTTTTTAATAAATATAATAATAATAAATATATAATACAATATAATAATAAAACCAAAAATTAAAAATAAACCAACAAATAATTAAACGAAATTTATAAACTTTTGTCTGTATTAATTTTTTACGCTAGGACGTTTAGACTTACAGCCAGAATCAATGAATTCTTATGGCGGAAAAATCATTTAAATCATATTAGCATAAGAATCAAATTTTTTTAATAATAATAATCAAATAAATAAATATATATATAATAAATATATAATATAAAGTAAATAAATATATAAATATAATAAAAATATATACAAAATACAAAAAATATACATTTGAATGTGACTCAATCAAAAAAAATTGATTCCTGATTAGGACACCAAAACGAGTTGAAATATGAGCCCGCTTCCATCCCACTGCAGATCTTATTTCAGATCTCTGTAATATTCTACATAACAAGTTGAAGGCGAAAATATAGAATCTATTTTGTATAGATTAGAGTTAATCTAAAACTAAGATGAAACTGAGAATCCAAATTCTTATGTAAGTCTGCGATCCATTAGATCTATCTCAACTTAGAGTTAGCTATAGATTAATCTGCGAATCTTTAATAAATAAATTATACACATATACATATGTATCTATTTATTTAGTAGTCTATACTAAACGATCTACGATTATTATACATTTATTTAGTATATACTACCTTATACTAAAAATGTGACTTTTATTCAATATAAATATGTAGTATATACTACTAATACAAAATATTGATAGTAAGTTAAGGTTAACTGATCGTAGATCGTGCTTAGCATATATTTTTTAATATTCATACTAAATAAGAGTTGAATGATAATTGATTTAGTATAACTGATTTAGTATATATGTATATTTTATAGTATACAATATATTTAATGTATAAATAAATATAATATTATAGGCATTTTTACTCCTGTCATGTCTAAGCCTTAGTTTCGATCAAATTTCCAGCTCAATATGTTAGGGTAATGCTCAAACATTTCTAAAACAAATGAAGGTAGATAAAGGATTAATCCCTACAACAATCTGATGTGGTATGCCTATTAATATATATTCCCAATGAAATGCTTAATATAACCTGCTTCGATAATTGCACAACTATGATCTAACTGTGAACAATAAAAAAAAATGGGGTCAATAAAAAAAACCGCGCACCTTTTGTGGAGCGAAGGTCCTTTGTAGTGGCTGTGGGTTCTGTGGTTCGAAAGGTACTTGCATAAGCTAATTGCTTTTAAGGGGAATGAGGCAAGAGGCAAACAGGGAAATGCGAGCAATAAAGAGCTGAGGCGAGACTGACAGACAGACAGACAGACAGAGACGGCGCAGGGCAGGTCAGGCGAGCCGTGGCCAGGTCGGCTATTTGATGCACTACTTTCGGTAGTATCTGGCTGTGGATTAGACTAATTTTTAAATAGAATTTCAAGCTGGCCGGTTCACACGTTGCTGGCCTGGCTCATGCTGTGGGCGTGTGCGTGCAATGGATTTCACACAGTGCAGAGGCACGACAAGAGCTCAGATAGAGATCGAGCCAGAGAGAGAGATAGGGAGAGCGACGACGGGTCGACAGCATGACGAAAGGTAAATTTTGTAAACAATTGTGCTAATTAAGCCAGCCCAATAAAAATCGGCTCACAGGCGGCTCAATGCATTGGCCAAAGGGCCAAGTTCTGTGGGCCTTGTGCGTGGCTCGCTCTTGAACTAAATCCGGTAGCTTAAACGAGTTAAAGGAACTTGAACGGAACTTAATCCCATAAATTTGGGAAAAATACAATTTTAATCAGGTTAATTCGTGTGTAGCGCGCCTGTTGCATGGCCTCGCCGCCGTTGCATGCCGTGGCCCAGGACGAGACTGGGCGCGCAGGTAGCTCTAGTCAATTGAGTCGGCGAAAGGATTAGGCACCGAGACGCTGGATTATGCAGCAGCAAGCAGTGTTTCATGGCCCCGATTATGAATGCGCGCCTGCGACATTTTAATTTAATCTCAGATTACGCTCAAAACTGCAGACGGGGAGAGTGGCCCGGATCAGGAGCGTACTTAAGATTAGGCCACCAGTTTTGCTCGTATATTGCCAAATACACGCAAAATAAGTTTCAATTTATTGTTATGCACTGAGACGATTGCAAAAGTTTCACGTAAATCCTATAGATTACCAGCAACAGCAACAGCAGCAGCCTACTCTCTCTCTCTTTCTCTGCTATCGCTGTCTCGCTCACTCAGTGTATAGTGTACCGTTTACCCATTGCTTTTGTAGGTCAATTGAAAAATTAGTTGAGCAGCCTGTGACATTTACTTCGATCCGTAAGATTATCTAGCTTCTAGGTTTTAGGCTAGGTAACATTCACCGATCAAGCCCTCTTAAAGCCTGAACTTTTGTCCTGCTTTTCGGGCGCGATACTTGCCTCTCGTGAACTAGATCAACAAGATTATCAGCTCAGCAAATTGGTCTAAGTAACGATCACTGGGCAAGCACTGATCAAGCCTCTTAAAGTAAGACTTAGTTGTCAGCTCAACAGTTCAAGCTCACCAACGATCGATGCTGGAACGATCATGCCCACATAAAGTTGATCAGCTCAGTTGACTAGCAGATCAATAAACTGAATTAGTTTACTAGATCAGTTGATATGATCGATTGAACTGAATAGTCGATGATATTAGTTGAATCGATCAGTTAATCTGAATAGTTGATCTGATGATTTAATAAGATCAGTTCAATTGATATGTTCATATGATCAGTTGATATTATCAGTTGAACTGGTCTGTCCAACTGATCAGTTCCGTGTATCGCTTCACTTTATCTGTCAGTTGAACTGAATAATTTATATGATCAATTGATTTGTTGAATTTATAAGTTGATTTTATTAGTTTATATGGTCAGTTTTTATGATTAGTTGATATGATCAGTAGATATGATCAGTTGAGTCTATCAGTTAAATTGATCAGTTAGCGGGATCTCTTTTTCTTCCATGCCTTTGAAAGTCCATCTTTTAGCCGTACGATCAGTACGAGTTATACTCACTCTACCTATGAATACATCCAGCTTATGGTTAGCCTTGTTTCATAAGAATGTCTACTAAGGATCACTGATCTGGCTTCCATTTTTGATGAATTTCGCTTCAAAATTGGCCTCCACTAAAAGCAAAGGTAAAACTTAAGACTCTTAGTCTCAGATCAATGATCTTATTGATCTCGCCAAAGCCCCAGACTTTGCCAACTGCGAGTCCTCAGAGTCGAATGCAAATACTAGGCCAGCCAAGACACGTGCTCAGCATACGTTTGGCATGCGATCGAACGAGCGATCGTGCCGCCTCATACGGATTATGGCGATGAGTAAACAAAAATTAAAATCAGTGATTCGCAGTTAACAGTTTTTTTTTTTTTCTGTGATATGTCAACATTGATAAAGGTGGCGAATCGCAGTGTATCAGGATCGGCGGGATCAGCAAAGGGGTTGAAATCAAATTTCAAATGCCAGAATTCTCACCTGCCCAGCGCAGACTGCACAGCATTGCCATTGGAGTGTGCGCTACACGTGACCAAAAGTATACACACACACACACACACATACACACACATATACAATTGGCTGCTGGTGATGGTGGTGGTGGTGCTGGTGAGGGCACACGATCGACCTTTTGTGTGGTTAACGCCCGCCCGTTGTTTGTTGGCATCTCGAAGATCTCTTGACATTTCAACTGAATGCCAGTTTGATCTCTTTTTTTACAGTGTACTCTTGTAGTTTGGCATTCTTTAGCAAATTGATTACAAGAAAATGATGTTGTTCGTTGCGGATTATCTGTGTTGCCTCATCTCTCTCTCTCTACGCTGTCGATCTACCTTTCTTTTGGCACTTGCCTACCGGGTTATGCATCATTATTTGACTTGACTTGATCCATTCTTCTAGGGAATTCATAGGCGTGCGGCAATTAGATCGTTCTGCTGTTGTCTCTGTTGACTCTGCTTTATCCATTTCTGCTTAACGATCGCTCCCTCTGGACTGGAGCTTAGCGTCTCTCTCTCTCTCTCTCTCTCTCTCTCTTTCTCTCTCTTCGAGTGAAGAGTACGAATCAAACGCCATTTGCACTGACGTCCCAAATTTTGTGTCGTCAACTCCATTTTGTGATTGAGCAAGGGTTGTACAAGCATCGAAGGGGGTTGAAATTGCCGCACCAGCGGCGACGGGGTTGCAATTTTATGTTCATATTCATGCAACCAATCAACCCCAAAGTCCGGCACACGTGTCAAAAATTAAACAAAACTGTTTGACAATCTGCCTCGCCGCCCACAGCCAAACGAATCCTTTGTCGCTGACCCCTTTGGTAAACCAACGCCAGGGCCTGTCTAACCGCAATTAAAGTTTCTCGAAGGTTCAATCTACTTGTCCATAAAACTGTTCATGTCTTACATAGACTACCCCTTTGGTTAATTGGTCGTAGCCCTAACCAACCTTATGGATTCTGTTTCATCCTTAAATAGATATCTAGCAGAAGACATAGCTATAAGCATACAGAAGTTTTGTCTATGATTTCTTATATTTATGCAGGCAAAGGAAATCGATTATTGTAGTCTCAAAATGATTTTCCGAGCAGACATCCTACTTCACAGCATTTATGGAAAATGGAATATGGAATATATATTTAGTCAATATACTTTTAATGTGCTCAGTAGAGGTATTTTGAATTGGTAATTGCTATATCTTTTGTAGCGTGAAGTTAAAGTTAAAGTTTGAGTTTTATAATGGAAAATCGGAAACCGGATAGTATATTTACGAATTATGGATATCTATCAATCTACCTATAGTATATCTATCAACGTTCTTCTCTCGCTTCGACAAAAGAGTCGAGACTTGATCAATGAACTTTTGTTTTCCTCCTCTTCATATCGACGAAAAAGCAGAGTCCAGGGAAAGTATTGCTAATCGGGTATCCCTCATGGTGCTTAGTACATATTCAATACTACTAGTAGTTAAAGAAAATTATTAACACATATATAATATATAATTTATATAAAACAATTTATGTATACATACATATATCTATTCGTTTAGAGTAGTCTCATAAACATACATATATGTAAAATATTAAAGTATAAATTAAGTATGAGTATGAAAACATGGTGCGCCTTGGGTTATTATCTGGAAAGATTTACAGCTATCACATATGACGATCTTTTCTGCTCTTAATAACTTCAAATAGTGACTGATTATGTAATAATTAAGTAATGGAAAATTGAAAAATGTATATAGAAGTTCCAAAATATCAGAATTATTATATCATTACATTGTTAATAAACTTGCATAAGTAGTTATACAAATTTATGGATACATAAAAGATATATATTAAAGATATATGACTCCGTTTATGATCCGCGCATTTCATGTTAACAATGTTATGAGAAAATATCTTCTGTTCTTAATTTAAAAATAACTTAGTTGTGGCAGTTAACAAGTATTACGCTGATATTACTCACCCGACTGTAACTGTAATGATATAACGTATCTTTATGTTAGGCTACGATATATATGCTACATATATGCTGCTTATATAGATGCCCTGACTAACTTTCGAACTTATCTAATATACATTAGTTATTCAACTGCTTTATAAACAGAAAATCCATATAAACTATAATCTATTATAATACATCAATATGTATGTATATACATAAGTTAGTTCTTCACATTTAAATTGCATTTGAAGCTCGTTTTCGTGGCATTTCATTTACAGATTTGTGCCGGACAATTAGCGCGTTTCTTGTGCGTTGTGTGAATGTGCCGTTATGCGGCTAATCATTAGTCATTTTGGTCAAATTTTACAGTTATTATGAAAAAACAATGCGACGTTGCGGTGCGATTTCAACGGAAGTGCCAACGTGTCCAGCAGGATGATTAGTACTTATCTCTCTCTCTCTCTCTCTCTCTCTCCCTCTATGTATATGTATGATATATACTATATACATATATAGTCGCTCTCTGTGTGTGTGTGTGCACAATGGCATTTTTATTGATAAAAATTATGCACGCATAGGGACAAAGGGATCTGGCAGCATGTTAGCCAACTTGACTCAGCATAAAATCAGCGAACGACGCTAAAACAAAGGACAACAAAAACAGCAGAAAGTGTCACTCGTCTTCATCGTCGTCGTCCTGGTCTGAGACGGTCTACGTTTACGTCTTCGTCATAATGGCTCAATCAGGCAGGACGTTTTGGCCAACGGTTAACGGTAACGCTGCTGTTGCCATTGTTGACCGACAGCCGCCTGCAAGTTTTGGCCCAAAAGGATTTGCGCCTGGTCAATGCTCAAAATGTCATCGTGGGACCGTCGGCTGATATTAAACGAATCCTGGACGTGTGTTTGCTTAACTGTTGTTGCCGTCTACATGGTTAACGGTTAACCATTCACTATTGCTTTGATGGGCGCCGACACAAAAGGGACTGCGAATCGACTGACCGCAGGAGACCCGGCGAAAAGAGTTGCAACAGCAAACGCAGAGCTTCCCACAGACGTTTCACTTATCCTTACTCATATGACATTTACATTAATATTTAAAAAGCAAATGTTACAAATACGTTCACATACATACACAAAATATATGTACATATACATAGACCCATGCATATACTTATAGATTTTGAATATTGTGTGTAAATATGTATGTATTTACTTACATATGTATGTATTTATATATTTATGTAACGAAAATAAGGAATATAACCATTTGAATTAGATCGCCGTCTTGATCCTTTTTCTGTTGGGTAACATGATGCTGAAGCTACTTACAGATTAATAATAAATATACATACACATGTGCATATAAAAAAGTTCTAGTTTAGAATATGTAATAAAACGCCTCGTATTCGAGCAGCCATTTAACAGGACTGTTGTATATACGATACAGTTTACATCCGACACGTAACTTGCTTATCATACGTATGTGCACTGCATTCATACGCATACGATACAAGATACGTAAGTGCAGCGTACTTAACATTTAAAGTTACGTAGCTGTTTCATAAAACGGCAACGTTATGCAGAGATACGCAGATCGTAACGTAAGTGGTTTCAAATTATACGTAACTGTTTCATGAAATTACGTACGCAGAGTTACGCAATCTAATAACGTAAGGAGTTTCAAATTGTAGCTGAACTGAAATAGTCCTCCACACAGGCATTGACTTTTCTTTGCTTGTGTGTAATAATCCTTATATCCATTAAAAATATATAAAAATAATATAAAAGCATAGCATAGCATATATGTATGTACATATAATTTACATATGTAGCTATAGCGCACATGTTGCAGAACTGTTGCGATATGTTGTCTTGTTAGCCACCAACTTACATATGTATGTACATAACGACGTTCATAATTACATACATATATTATGGCGGCCATTTTTATGAAGTTGCCTATAGCTTGTTGATATTCGAGTAGGCTTGATCATAAAATTGTGTTGCCAGTGCGGCAAATGAAACGACGTAAGCACAAAGAGAAACAATGAAAAGTACATACATATGTACATATTTTGAATTATTGCGAATTGTATTAATATATTTATTACACTTTCCAACTTGATGATCATCAGAGGGCTAACGATCTAAGCAGAACACTGATTTCAAAACTTTCATCTTGACCAAAACGTGCAGCTGTAAATTCTATTAAAAACGTAATTGAGAACTTTGTCCAAAGGCTATTTAAATTTGTCATGTTCGCTCAAAAAATACTCAGTACTGTGAAAATGTGGCGTGGCCGGCTGACGCCCATTTCGGTTAACGATTATTTGGCATAAAATTGGGCACACAAATTCCGTTAAAAAGCAAAGGAACCCAGAGGCAGAGAGAGAGAGTTTCTCAAAAAGGGATTTATCTGCATAAAGCGTAAAAATGCCGTTAAAACTTATTTGGAATGTGCAACAAAAATGCCAGACCCGCCCATTGCCCTTTGGCCTGTTGACTTAAGATTACGACAAGACAAGATGAGTGTGTGTATGGATGTGAGTGTGTGTGTATGTGTTGGGCTACTTACACTAAGCCGGCTGAGCTGCATAATTTTCCATAAAAAAATAATAATACAGAGGACGTGGAACAATCCATTCAAAGATTTCTTCATTTGTTTTGGCTATCTTTATTTATAAAGACTATATATAGAAAGAGGGAAGGAGAGGAGAAGAGAATTACATGGTTAGTTTATTGGCCCTTCTTGATGACATGCGCCAGGTCGTAGACACCGCGCACCGCCTTCAGCTTGACGCCGGGCACATCCTGCAGCCGACCGACGCGACACAGGACAATATTGTGCTCCTGCAGATTGTGTCCAATGCCCGGTATATAGGCGACCATCTCCTTGCCGGTGGACAGACGCACCAGCGCGCATTTACGATTGGCCGAATTCGGTTTCTTCGGCTTCTTGATCAGCGTCTTGAGGACCACGCCCTTGGCAAAGGGTTTACCGTCCAGCGGCTGACGCGGCGGTCGCTTCTTAATGTGAGGTCCTGTGCGATGCATCTGGTTCAACGAGGCCATTCCACGCAATGCAGCCGTCAAATAGTTGCTCTGCAACGCTGCAAACCAATTGACAAGACAAACAAACTGATTATAGTCCACGCAAGCACAACTGTACTAATTAAGATATGGCCATATAGATCGATATGTATGTATGTGCATGCATAGTAGCCGCAGCATGTGCGGGAGGGCGAGCGAGCGAACGAGCGAGCGGCTTAGAGCATTTGACACAAACGAAAGAATAGACAGCAGAACAGAACAGACAAAAAGGGTCAGACGAACTGTTGGACAGTTGGCCAGTTGGTTAACAATGCCCATTGGCCTTTTGTTGTGGCTAATCTCTGTGAAAATCGCAAAATAATTGTTATGCTTCACACACACACATACACATATGTATGCATGCATGCATTTGTGCAAGGATTCCTTCTTCTGCCAATAATAATTGCAGCCAAATGACGCGGCCTTTGGGTCAGCTATCAAGCCTTTTATGATTGAATGCGTGTGACAGATCGCCAGATCGACAAACGGGGGTTGCACCAGTGACCAACAGCAGGAGCTACAGCTAGAGCTAGATCTCATGTAGCCACAGCTTACTGTACTGTACTCTGTGGACACTCGCAGTGCTCTGCATTCCCAAACAAATCGAAAAGCAGCAACAATTTTTAATTAAATGCCACACACACACACACACACACACACAGGTATACACTCACAGGTAATAATTACCATAACGCTGGACAATAGCATACAATGGGCGCATGTGTCGCGATCCTCGGCGCACCTGTGTGTGTCCTTTTTATCTTATTGTCTGCATGTCATGCAAATTCCTATTGTTAGCCACTGCCATGTCCATGTCGATGCCCATTGACAGCATGTTATGCGCATTTGTGTGTGAATTTTAATTAAAAATCAAAAGTAGAAAAAAAAGGAAAATATAAACAAGAGCAGGAGTTATCCTGAAACCCAACAAGGCTTTCCTTTTCAGTCAGCTTATCAAATTGTGACTACAAAGTGTATAAATATATGGGCCTTCGACTCAATTCGAGATATACATATAATTTTATTCAAATCCAGATATAACTGTATTCAAGTGGAGATATACAAAGTAGAAAAGGCAAATAATTCTGAATTAAATCGATCTGGGGATAACCTGAGCTCCTTATAACTTGCTTCATTATGTATCTAGTTGGACTGAAACAGACAGTCCCCTTCTCATAGAGCTGCTGTCTCTTGATCTAGTAAGTCTACTTCATAAATCAGCGCTTTTCATCTATGGAAACTAACATCGAATGCTTATTTGTAGTTTATAGTCCGAAAATGTGGTGACAAGGCTATAAAAACATTTGCTCATGGCTGCATTATTAAAAACCGAGGACACATGTGAAAAGGCCTATAAAAATATTCACAGCCAGGACGAGAACGGGGTAGGCTCGCGGGCAGAGCGAGTCACAAGCAAGCCAGCCACGCGCCCTTGTAAAAGAGTTGAGATCGTGGGCAAACAATCTATACAAATCATTTTACACACACGCACACAATGGAAAGCAGGATCGTTGGATAAATAGAGAAAATGCGCACAGTCACTTGACAGGGAAGAGGAGCCATTGATTGGCGACTGCAGGCCTAGTCAAATAAAAGGCACCGTAGACGTGGCGGTGCGTATGTGCTTAGACAACTGCAATATGGACAAATAGCGGAAGTTTAAGTCTCGATTTAGTTTACGATCCGCACTTACCCTGGGTCGTCAACTGTTTCGTAACGTTGAATGTTTGGCGCAGGAAATTCATGTTGATTGAGCTCGATGTTAGTCGGTATGCTTAGCTGTACGCTGTATCAGCGTTAAAACAACTGTTTAGTGGCTGCTTGTGTCAATATTCACACACAAAAAAAAAGAAAAACAATGATAATCAAACTAAGCAAGAAAATGTAAATTGGAGCTAGAAAATGCGGCCTGGTGAACAGCTGTTTGCACAAGCAGCGTTGCCACCTAACAAAATAAAGAAGATAACACGATAAACATATGCACCCATACCGAATGGTATTCGATAGCACAAATTATCGAAATATTCGAATTTTTTTTTTTTTTTTTTACTAAATATAAAACGACTGCACATCTTTCACAGGTTAGTTTTGGTTAAATCTATAGATGAAGGGGTTGTTGTCAGTAGACCCGGGCCCGGGTTGCGTGTTGTCATGATGCGGGGCGGGACGATATCTCCGTGCACCTTGGAGCGCTTTGGCAGAGTGGCAGCTCTTAAGTAGGGATTATCTATATTCGGATTTTCCAAAATGGCTTTATTTGTGGTCGAATTGGGTTTGATCTCAAGCTCGAGCTTCTCTTCCTTGGACTTATCGCCATCCTCCTCATTTTCGCTATCACCCTCCTCGCCATCCTCTGGAATGGTTAAGGAAGAATAAGTAAAATTTCAACATATATTTAGAAATCTTGTCGGCAAACCTTTGGTAGGAGCATCTTCTGTCCGATTGGCCACCAAGTAATGATACTCCAGTTCCTCAAAGTCAAATATTTGATCCATGGGATTCAGGGCAGCTGCATATGCCGGAAATGTGGGCTTACAGGCTATTACTGCAAAATTAAATTAAATATGCACATTAAATTAAACAAATTAATGATTTAATAGACTTGCTCCACTTACATGGAAACATATTGTCTTCGGTGGGAAAGAGATTGTTGGTTTCCATGGTCTTGCAGAGGAACTTGGTCAGAGCCTTCTCAACGTCTCGCTTCTGACTGGCAGCCTTTTCTCGGATAGCCTCATATTCCGTAACCGGCTGCTTGTGCGTCGGTGTTCGTATGTAGGCATGGGGATCGGGCATAGGTGGCAAATAGCTGGGCACATAGTGAGGATGGGGTGCTTTGTTGCCTGCTTGGAGCAGACTTAACTGGCGTTGCTGAGTTTGCTGTGGCGGCAAAGGAATAGGCGCATGGTTGACACGGCGTGCATACGGTTCTAAGTTGCTTATATTGATTCCCATGTTGATAAGAGCCAAGCTGACATCGCCCACAGTGGGCATGGTACGGCCACCTAGCTCACAGTAGCTATGTGCCGAATTACCAATTTCAAAAAGAACTAAAAAAGGATATATTTACATACAGAAAATTACAAACTCAAAATTAACTTACGCGCCTGCAGCATTTGGGTCAATGTTTCAAGGCATTGATTGCTGGATATGCTGGCACCTTTGTCCAATAGCAGCTGGGACACCGCCTTGTTCAGCAAACGGCGGTATGGATTAATGTTGGGTGTAGCAATAGCTTCCATGGCTTTATCCATTATAATGCACTCTCTTCGTGAAAACTCAACTCGACTGCACCAGATTCAAGTGAAATGGCTGATGTCTTATCGATATAGCGATACTTATTATCGATGCAGTCAAAGCAACCGAGTACATTCTTGCAGATTTACTTTTGAAATTCATAACTTGATTTAGCAGTAACATAGAAAAGAGTGAATAAACAAACTAAAAATTGAAGATGCAACAAGTAATTTTAAGTTTGAACTTAAAAACAAGTTATATTGTTCTTCTGCTTATTTACCACATTCTCCATGCGCGCAGTTGAACAAGTTCGCTCATTGATTTAAGAAGTTCTAAACGAACCAGCATGGCAAAGGCTAAGAATGGCATGCGGTCACACTGAGCTTAGTTGATTTTAATTATCCACAGCTGACGGAGTGTGCGGGCGTCGGGCGCTAAACAATATATGTGGTTTTTTTTTTTTCGTTTGTTTTATGTCAACTAACAAAAGTGCAATTGTGTATTAAAAATAGCAACTAGGATATAATAAAGAAAACAATTAAATGACATTCGAGCACCTGAGCCACACAGTGCAAAAGGTACGTAACAAGTGCGTAAGCAAATGCATATTTATTTATTAATTGAAGTTGGCGCAGCGACGCTGCCGCTACCGCTGCAACTGTTGTGGTTGTTGTTCTGCGCGCAGCAAGCTTCTATGCATTCACTTTAACTTCATGTCCCATCTTGTAAAAATTAACAGCAGCAGTGAATGCTAATTATGTGGAGCTATGTATGTATACATATATGTGTGTATATATGCATGTATGTGTGATGCTGCCGCCAACGATGCCGAATGCTACTGCGACGCTGCCTCTGCCTCTGCTGATGCTGTTGTTGCTGCCTTTTATTTTCAATTGGGCTCCCTACACAATTTGACGCCTAAAAATTTATGTGATTCGTGTGTTGCAGAACGGCCGGCACTAAAAACTCTCAACTCAATCAAATCGTTTCTATTTTCGTGTTATTCCAATTGCGAAACACGACCCAACATTTTTTCATTTCACTCAAAACCCGTAATTTTGAGTGCGTGTGTGTATGGCGCAGTGGGTGCGAGCGGGTGAACGGGTAATCGTATATGTATGCTTGTATATACATACATATGTATGTACATACATACATTCATATACATTCATATGTCCGCGCGGGCAAGAGTTAGTTAACGGCTGCTGTTTTTGCTCTTTGTCTTTGTCTATTTATTCGCTTGTATTACACTCTGCTTCTAGCCCTTGTCACGTACTGCAGTTTATTCTTCATTGTTTTGCACTTCAGCCGACACTGATTTTTGGCGGCGTCTTTTTTGTGCTATTCATCTATAACTTTTTAAAGGTTGTTTTGTTGCTTGCTTGCGTGTTTTGTTCTTGTTTTCTCTCTTCTTTAGCAATTTCATTGCGATGACTCAATGTTCCTAAAGCTCATCTATGAATGAGATAGTATGCGCGTGTGTGTGTTTGTGTGTGTGTGTGTGCGTAAGTCCTCTGAATTATCTGCGATTTTATGACCTTAACTCTTGACTCTTATCAACAAATGCAATAAAAACCGACGATCGAGCGCTAGACAGCAGCCGAATGCATTGCTGCTTCTTCTTGTTACTTTATTTTTTGGTCTTACGTGTTTATCTGGTGAGTCAAAGCTCTCGTACTGCCCACCATGGCTTCAACATTTGCTACTCTGACACTATTTTTGATATTTATTATATACCGCTACTATGTGCGGCACAATAAAGGCGACAAATTTTAGTACAAATTGATCAAATATAAATACTTATCTGTGCATTTAGCTTGTTTTTCCTGTTCGGTCATTATCAATGCGATAAAATACATACGTTCTATATGCTTTCCGAATCACGATTTACGCTATTTATAGCATGTGCCATAAAACTTACCATAAATTAACATGTCCATAAGGCAAAGACAGTATATATAGAAAGGGTTTTCCAGTCAATTGCCTTGGGGAAACTTTAATTGTGATTTATAATAATAAGTATATCGATTATGCAAATATAGCGACGATATTTTTGTATTTAAGAAGTGCAAAACCGCAAACCCCCAAAGAATTTGAACATAAACAAAATTGATAATTGTTTACAATTACCAATGTCTGAATGCTTATTGCAACTGATTCGCATAAGAATTAAATTATGTTTATTTAGTACTTGATCCATCCGATATGCGAGCTCTTCTACTTTGCTTATCTAAGCGAATCGCTAATAAATATTCAATTCATAATGACAACAAAGGGGAAATCTGAACCAGCACATTGACAGTTGAATACCCTTTTGATAACAGCAGATGATATTGTTAAATATTAATTGTATGGTAGATCCCAAGGAGACCCTATATTATCCCTGTTCAGATTGACGAGTTGTCTGAGTCATGTCGGACTGTCCGACAGAGATCTCGTAATCGACATAAGCTAGAGATTGGAAATTTTATATGAATGTAATGTAAGTAATGTTTACTATACGCAGCATTATTTCATCTTTTTGTTTTCAATAGTTTATTCCGTTGCCTTAGGATAATATAATAATAAACCATAATTTACTTGTTTGTAATGCAGACAGAAAATTTGGGTTTAAGATATCTACTAATCGAGCATTCTTGGAGCACTCTTGTTGTTCAAAGATATATTTGATCTGAATACACAAAGCAATTGTTATTTCTTCTCCTCTTTGAATTTGAGGTAATCTTTGTAAAAAGTTTGATGATATATCAAAAATTGATGTAAAGAATAGAGTTTCATTAAATCGAAATGGCTACAAGTCAATATCATATATAAAACGAGCAACTGCTAGTCAGGCCACAACTCGGGCATTTCCAAAATCGATGGAAATTCAACTTGCTGACAAATCGGAAGTATTGGGAACAGCTCGGAGCACTCAGCGTGGGTTAGGGTATTCAAAAGTGTGCACTTAAGGCCGATAAAGCATTTGTTTATTTGTTTTCGTTCCGCTGACCGAATTGCGACCATGTGTGCGCCCTTCTCTGAGTGTGTGTGTGTGTGTGTGTGTGTGCGTAAAAGAGAAATTTCAGCGTAAGTACAAAGAAAAGTTATTTACTTTAAATATTTTTTATTTGAGTATGCGAAAAAAGAGAGCCAGTCGCAAGGTGGGGGCCGCTAAAGGCAACGCTTGTTGCTGTCCGATTCGATTAACGTATGAATCAGAGTTGGGGAAATGCCCGTAACTAACTGCAAATGTTGTTGGCTAAAAAGTATGTGAGAGAAGTTGGCTACGGCTACAGGCCGTATGAGTAATGTGACAGCAGCACAAATACGTATTGAAATCTATCAATTTATTTATTGTATAGATATACTATACTATATAGTGTGTGTGTGTGTGTGTGTGTATAAACGTAGCTATTTTTGCCTCTATTCACAGAGCTCAGAGCGAACCAGCAGCAGCAGCAGCAGCAGCCACTGGGGCCAGGATTGATTTGGGGATTTGAGCAAGAACAGCCGCCTGGACATGAACAAGGCCGGCAAGAAATTCCAGAGCGCTGGCCCAGCTTTGGCTATCGGTCACGCCTCCAACGGTCTGCTTGCGCCCACTGCTGGACCCACGGCCATGGCAACGGCCACTGCGAACGGCTCGGCCACCAGCCCCAAAAATGTGTTCAACTCCATTATGAGCTTCCTGCCGGACAATCGGCCAATCACCTCGCTGCACATTGTCGAGGACTTTGAGCGGTAAGTGAAGGCATTCCAATCAATAAATAAGTATTACGAAATGTGTTCGCAGTTGCGTATATGTATTTAATCGAACAAAGTGGGTCAAATGCAGAAAAATAATATGAATATAAATACAAACGCAAAAATGCAAAATATAATACGGGAATATAAAATATAAATATAATGGATCATATAAAATATATATATATACTATGGAATCCGGTTATAACGACTCCTCTTATGACATCCATACGGTTATTGCGACGAAAATTCAGATTCCTAGACAAACTTATATGAGTAAACTCATATGGTTATAGCGTCTTCCAGTTCTGGAGCGTCGCTCTAACCGGATTTCACTGTATTTCTTAGAAGTTCTAAGAGTTCAATAGTGATCATATAGAGATCTCTAACTGTTAATGATATGTATATACATATATCTTTTTCCTATTTGCGATGTATTGTTATACAATATCAAATCAATAGACGAGGTCATTTGGTGTGTTTCAGCTATAAATCTGTAGACTATACAGTATATGTCGGCTTTTATGTAATCTAGGTCATGTGAAACTCGACTGCTCTTCCGGTCAAAGTCAAATTATATGTACAATTACGTGTTTTAATAGCTCGCATAGTAGTAACAATGCTAAGAGTTGATAGATAGCCCAAACATAATATATAACTGGGTAAAATAGTATGTAGTATACCCTATTATTTCATATTTTATCTTTTACCATTATATTCACTAGCGAAGAATACTTATATATCATATTTAGACATATATAAAATATATACTATAATCAGACACACCTTACACAGTTCTAAGTGTGAACTGAACTAGTTCTTTGAACTACTGTGCATCGCTCTGGGAATGCACAATTTGAACTCTTGAACCCGTTGTCTCGCCTTAACTCGCCCATTAAGCGAGCAACTCGTAGCCTCAATTATAATCAATTGATGTCTTTCTTTTCTCTTAGTTGCCCTAAGAACTTTAATGCCATACATCGGACATACGATCAGGATGCTGACGCGGATCTGTGGCGTGAAAACAATATAATCTTTGGACGCCAAACGACACGCTATCTGTGCCTATCCAAATCCGAGGGACTGCCCGAATACGTTGTCGAGACGCTCAAGTAAGTGCTGGTCCTGATAATGACCAATGGCGAGCATACGTGTCAAGCTAATCCATTCGATTCCCACTTGTAGAGTCATCGCCGAGAAGGTGCCGCCGCCGAAAGAGTTCTCGCTGCTCTCTCGCACCGCCGACACCGATCAGAAGGCGTGGCGGAAGCGTCAAATCGCCTATAAATTGTCCAAACGCGGCACCGTCACCCAGGCGGTTACAGATATTATACTCTGCTCCAAGCTGAAAATCGCGCCCGATGGATTCAAGCTAGCCGGCGATATCAACGGTGTCCTAGTCTGTTATAAAACTGGTGCCATTCCCGTGCGCCTGCCCCCGCCTGTGCCAGGCAGCAGCTGCGAGGTGGAGCAGGCACTGAATCGTCTCAATTTGCATGGCCAGCGCACAGCAGCACGTGGCCCGGTGAGTGCACTGATATGGATACACACTGGTATTGATAGATAGCACTACGACCTTGTCAGCTGTACAAAGACTGGACTTTTAGCTGTCCAGTTGCCTTTAGTTGAGTATGGAACTCATTTGTGGATAACTCAACTCTGTAGAAGATGCGCTATGCACGGCATAGGGATTATGTGCAGAGATTTCTTGGGTTAATCGTATAGCTTGGTTCCTGCTATCTTAGGTGTAGTTTGTTGTAAACCCATTCTATTCGGAACCCTAGATCTAGCTCTAGTCGGCAACTCAATTTGATCCTCTATCTAGAATCTAGAATTCCTGTCAGACATATCTAATACGTAATAGACTAAAGATCTTACTAGAATGTAAACTATATTTATACTATGCTAGCTTAGTACCCACTATTATTAGTTAGACTGTTTCATTAATTAACTGTTAAGAGCTTAAAGACTTCGAATGACTCCGCGAATTGCCTTAAATTAATTTAGCTAAAGTAAATTAGCTCCTTAGTAAAGTGCTGAATATTCAGGAGGACTACATTCATTTCTTAAGCAATGATTAATGCTGCTGAGGCATTGCCATGAATTCTTGTGCTTAGTAGTGTGATTAGCTAATGAATAGAAATAACAAATCAAAGCAATAGACCTAGACCTTACTTAGTCTCTAGTCTATATAATCGATCTGATTGAATTGCTTGTACTTTCAGCTGCCGCAGTTGCCTGCCTCGAATGAGCACCATGACTATGAGGAGATACAGGCACACTATCAAATCAATTCGCCACAGAGACCAGCCCCGCCACGCCCGGCGTCAATGGGCGGTGGCACAGGAGTTGGAACAGGGGGAGGAGCAGCAGCAGCAGCCGCTAATGGAAACACTGGACGCTCTAACTACTTTGGCATTGGCACTCTGGGCACCTATACAGAGCTGGAGGGCGTGCCCTTTGCCATGCATGCGATGCTGCAGCGCAGCCAGCCCATGACTGAAGTAAGTCTTAAATATATTTACATGTATATATGTACATTGTATTAAATATATTGTTGTTTATTCACTCATTTGATAGTTGCCCACACTGCCCGAAATCTCAACGCTGTTAAAAACGCTTGACTATGACTTTCAGCTGGAACGTCAAATCTTATGCACCATGAAATCATCGGCATCCAAGAATCCATTCTTCAAGTAGTTCAAATAGCGGCAATAATAAAAGCAAGAACGCGTAAATCTAATACAAATCAAATGTTTCAATTGGATAATACTAAAAACGAAATGTACTTAGACTTGTATGTGAAGGAATAGCACGAATATACATATATCACTCACATTTGTATAATCATCAGTTCGATTAGCATTCGGTTCAATTCGATACGATTCGATTGATATGATAATAATAATTATATTTGCTTAAAAAGACCTCAGACCCATATGTGTGTATAGATTCCTGTGCCTTTGATATGTATCTAATTTCGTGTATGTGTATGTCTAATAAATATATATGTACACCCCCCATTGTTATATCTGAGTCAAACAAACATGCATACAAACAAAAACACATATATAAATATCTATATACATACATACAAATCATACTAATATAAATTAGACCCAGCATTGTGATCGTAAAACGAATGTTTGTCATTATTATTTTTAAATTGAATGCCCCGAAACAATTAATCATGAGATATATATTAAAATATATATATACATATAGGTATACATACATATATTCAAACAATAACATGTACAACCCTCTGGTAACAATACAAATATAATACCACACATTCATAGATATATATATACTTATACATATGATATATTATTTAATAGCTATAGTTAATGTTAAAGCTGAACAAGTCAAACCGAATCAAATCAGAAAAAGTATTGCATACACACACATTATATAATTTGATTCACATATACACATATAATACAATACATATATGTAGCTACTAGCTAAGCACTGTAAAACCAGTTGGTATTTTAATAACTGTATGATGGTACTTAGTTTTTAGAGACGCGTAGACTGTACGAATATATTAAAAGAAAAGAAATCAGAGTTTCTTCCCACAAACATCGTATGAAAATCACCCATGTGCAGCTGTTTAAAATTAAATATTTATATCAAAATATACAATATATAAACTATATATATATAGAGAGAAAACAATTGTATTGCATGTCATTTACTCAAGGCAAGGCAGCTGAGATAGCCTCTCTCCTTGTTGCTATCTCTGTTCGGTCTCTGTCTCTCTCTCTCTCTCTGCTCTTATGCTGTCGATTTACTTGCAAGTATATTATTTTTGCATATTTATAGCAAGCATTTAATACAGTTTATCTTTTAAGGTGCTGCAGACTGGCATACTTCTTTAAGACACTCTTATCGCTAACTGTTATACTGCCTGGACTGTGATATACTTGGATTATTAGTGGTAGCACGTTTGATTTTGGAGGAATTACCAGCTCTGCTCATGCATCAAGTGTTATACAAAGTGTTCTACTTTAGTCTTTAGCGAAAATGAGACAGATAGTGTGTGTGTGAGAGAGAGAGAGAGAGAGAGAGAGACTCGACTAGTATTAATTAAATAAAATTACAGATTTCTTAAAATAATATTTATCAGCATATATTTATGTATATATATATTACGAATATTTACAGTATATAAAATCATATGTGGAATATTTACAATAATTGTTATACGTTTAACGTATTTGGGGTCACGTTAAGCTCAAAGTGTCCGGTTAATTGGTTTATCAGAATATATTATGAAATAGTAAATCCGGCTGGGAGAGCGTCTTCTTCAGATTTCGCACGCTGAGACGCTTTAATCCTCGATCGGCCGTGCATCTGTGGTAGAGAGTAGAAGCAGTGGGAGCGATGCGGAGCAGGGACAGGAGCAAGGATTGGGATGGGGATTGGAGTTGGTTTGGTTTGCAATTTCGGTTTATTGAATTAGCAACGTTCGAGTGCGAAGCAACTTTAGGATCGAAAGCATCGGAGCAGCCTTGAACGCCGCGGGGGTTTGGGAACTGCGAGGGATACCAATACCAAGAACACGAACACCAGCACCACATGTACAAAAGCTTTTTGGGAAGCGAGCTTTGGATTAGGCTTAGCTGCCGCTGGAGACGCTCCACTTACTCGAATATGCGCGCATGGTACTCGATCATCAGGTTCACGCAGTCGGCCAGAGTTTCGCCTTCGCGAAGCAGCGCCTGTATGTCATTCATGTGCACGCCCTGTGGCACAGTGTGAAATATCGATGGTGTTATCGATATCGATAGCGTTTCGGCGCTTATTTGCTGCAGCGGCACCTTGGTCAATCTGGGTGTGAGAGAGAGAGAGATAAGGAGATAGATAGTCAATCAAAGATGCCTTTTCAACAGTGTGGGGACTATGTGAGGTATGCCTAAACGTACCAAGCGCTTACCTAAGGATTTACTAGCTAATAACTCATAGCCTATGAATTTGGCAATACATCCACATTTATTTTATTATTAGGCATACCAAGAGCTTATCTAGGGAATTATTGGATAAAAACTCAGAGCTCATCAATTTTGCAATATAGCAAAAGTTATTTAATTAAAATCGGGGTAATGGTTCACGAGATATAACTTTTACAAAACTTGAAAAATGTCAAACCTATTCAAGTGAGCCGCTTTGTACATTGGAGAAAGATTGAACGAATTTTTGTACCTTATATCATATTTGACTTTTTTATCAGTTGTCTAGGTAAATAGGTTTCAAGAAAGAACGTATATGAGACGATTCCTCCCATAATTCTGCATAAGTTTGAAGCTATGAAGGTCATTAGAAGGCAAAGTCCACCTAGTTTATATCTAAACATTCTTTGCATCGAAGCTTAGTGAATTTTAGAAAATAACCTATCCTATCCCGATTAGATGGAAGACCCTATTTGGTATATTGTCTAAAAATATGCCAAGAAATGGAATTCTATAATAAAGGCTATTTTGTGAACGATCTGGGGCTTTGTAGAGCTGCTCTAAGGCGTTTCTAGATCTGAACTCACCGATTGAAGTGGCCAAAGAGATAGTCCAAGGTGTCGCGATTGATCTCCGGCAGCGAGCGCATCAGTCTCTTGAGTATCTCCAGCTTCTGGTTCAGATCGGTGAGCACTGCAAGCGAAGATCAAAATGGTGTGAGAGAGAAAGAGAGAGAGAGGGGGATTAGGAGAAGTATTAGCTGCCACTTACGCCACTGATTGGGCGGGCCAATAAAGGTTTTGGCCTCGTTGACACTGATCAGAGGGCTCTTGATCTCGCGCAGAAATAGCTTTAGTACGCCGGTGAGTGTGTGTATGTCGACGTTGGGCTGACGCAGTGCATCGTAGTCGTTGGCATCGATGTTGAAGCGCAGCGTTTGGATCTTATTGTAGTCGCCGCACTGCCGATAGATGCCCTCCACGGGCTGGGCGGAGCGTCGATACTTCTGCTCGATCAGGTCACAGCAGTCGATCACAATGCGTGGAACGGTGCGATGATGCTCGTGCTTGAGCACCAGCTCCAGTTCCGTGTCGAAGCAGGGCTCGTCGAAGAAGATGCGCTGCTCGCGCAGCGTCTCCACGCTGGGCCGGCTCTTCCACCAGTTGGCCAGGTTCATCCAGGCGACCAGCCGGGAGGGGCGGACAGGTGTGCCGCCCTGCCGTTTGCCAGGTACTCCTGCTGGCGGTGCAGCTGCAGTTGCAGCGGCTGCCGCTAGTCGCTTCTCCTGCTGCTGCTGATGCTGCTGCAGCTCTGTCAGCTGGCGACTCATCTCGGCCAGCTTCTGCTCCAGCTCCTGGCTGTAGCTCGTCTGCGCCTGCAGATCCTGCTCCAGCGTGTGCATGCGCTGCTTTAGATGCTGCCAGCGCTTGCCGCACACCGAGCAGC
The DNA here is from genome assembly GCF_001654015.2 of Drosophila navojoa. The sequence continues at coordinate 13,081 of NW_022046152.1, read as the reverse complement.
ACTCGCGGCTGCCGTTGCGCGGACTGCCCGCCGAGGAGTTGCCGGAGGAGCACACGTCCAGGCTGCCATTGGACACGAGCACCGCTGTCGTGCCCGCCGACGACTCGTCCAGCAGCAGCCGTGTCAGATCTCGCGTGCTGCTGCTCTTCAGCAGCGTCAATTTGTTCGGCTTGGTGCGCAGCTCGCGTAGCAGGACGACGGCCTCCGGGCGACCAGCGCCGACGGCGAGGCCCGCCTGATCCAGCGTACAGTTCGAGCCCGCGCCCGCCTCCAGCCGCAGCAGCGCCGCCGATGTGGAGCTGTGCGCGCGCCCATAGTGCGCAGCCGTCGAGGGCGACGACGACGACGACGTGGAGGTCGAACGATCTCGAAAACAGTTCATCAGTCGCTTGGGCTGGTGCCTCCGCTCGTGGGCCACGTAGCCAGCTGCGCCAATCATCAAGTGCGCCGAGTCCGGTGTTCCGGGCGTCACTGGCCTAGCGCTCGCCCTTGCCTCCATTGCACTGCCTTATCCGAGCTTCAGTTCGACTTCGACTTCGACTTCGACTTCGACTTCGGCTTCCACTTGCAATTCGAGCTCGACTCGTGAGCGCCGATGCTGCGATGCTCTCAGCTTGGCGGCTTATCGTAGTAGCTGCGTCTGTTGTTGCTTCTGTTGTGCGGGCAACTGTGACAGTGACTGCCCCTCTCCCTCTCCCGCTCCCGCTCTCACGCTCGCTGTCCTCTCCCTCGCTCTGCCTCAGCTTATGCACTCCTTCCGCTGCTGCTTCGACTTTGCCTTTGCCGAGCGCGTCGATGACGTCAGCGATGCGAGCGCCGTGGTGCGAACTACGTGAAAAAGAGAGACAACATGTAGTTATAGATATATATTTATATATGTATGTACATATGTATGTATATACATACATACAAAGTGCATATAAAGTGCTTCATTGTTCGCCCGCTGCCTTAAGTGAAGACTGACTAAATCGAAGGCTTGTTCAATGATATCCGCCCCAATGACGTTTTCATTATCTTTTGCCTAAAATATGGATATGCACATATTACACATACTGCATATTTCATTCACATTTCAGATCTCACATTGGTAATCTCTTAGTTTCACTTGAAATAATTGCTATCAAACGGCTTCAGTTATGAAATCTATTCGTAATTGCTTATATAGAACTCATACATACATAAATATAGTAGTGCGACTCAGAACTAAATGTAGCAAAATACTTAATGGTTAACCCAATATCAACATCTAAATTAACAATAAACGTTTAACAATAAATGTTTACTTACAATTCATTTAATCAGTTACTCATTTTTTTTTTTTCATTTTTTGTAATCTAAAATAACTACTCTTTGTAAGGTTCTACTTCAAATAGTGGTTCACTCTAGCTAGATATCACTGTTACCTCTGCTGTTTACTCCGCCGCCAAGTGCCAATTTCCGTTAGCTCTCAGTTCTCCAATTCGCATAGCTTGCCCCACTGTGCGCAATGCGTTTGTTCTCGCTCGGTTCGCCTTCTATTCTGTCTCTGTCTCTGCCTCTGTCTCCTCCTCTTCTGCTGCTTTGCTGTTGCTGGTGACCGCAAACTCTGCCCGGTCCTTCGGTCGAATGCGCTGACCGTCCGTCCGTCGGCCCGTTAGTCCGTGCTGCTCTCCAGTTGGCGAAACTATGACGCAGTGGGATCGGGCAACATTTCCATTCACATGCAGCTCGGATTTCAGCGCGCTCTCCCCACTCGAATCGAACTATTGAAATTCCTTTAGTGCTCTGCGCCGTCTTATCACCAACGCTCGCTCGCCAGCGGCCTGATAAGATAAAACATAAAATAAAAAATACACACAATATATGTATGTATAATAAAAACGCACCAAAACAAATGCTCAAATGAATCCAACAGAGCTCTGCATGAACAGAACTGCGACGGCCACTGTGAGAGCGACAGCAAGGGCGACGGCGACGACGACGGCGACGGCGACGTTGATTGGGCAGCTGCAGCAAATTGGCGATAAAGCGCTAAACAGTTAACTGGCGCCGTTCGCGATCGGCATTGCACTGTCGCTTCAGCCACCCTCGCCCCCTCTATCAACCACCCATTCTCTTAGTCTCTCTTTGTAATCGTCTCTCTGTCCCTCCAGCCATACTCGCCCCATCATTCGCCCTCTCTCCCCCACTCTCATTCTCTTCGCGATCGTCTCTCTGTCTCTCTATGGCATTGCACTCTCCCTCCAGCCACCCTCGCCCCCTCTATCACCCTCCCACTCTTCCCAACTCTCATTGTCTTTGCAATTGTCTCTCTGTCTCTCTATGGCGCCCTCGCTCTCTCTCTCTCCCATTTCCAGAGAGGGGTCTCTGAATATCTTTGCGATTCTCTCTCTGCCTCTCTATGGCATTGCACTGTGCCTTCAGCCAACCTTGCTTCCTCTTTCTCCCATTCTCTCCCTCTCTCATTCTCTCTCTCTCTCTCTCACGCACTCACTGCCAGTGTACGCAGCGAGTAGCCCACATCCATTTGCACCCATATCAATGTTTACACTGGCAGCTAAGCAAAGCAACTGCCGCTCCACTGAGCAGCCACTCGGACTAGGCCAGAGTCGTCAGCTACTGCAACGGCTGCCAATCAATGGGTATGCCATTAGGGTAACGCCAGGGCATTCCTATATATTCACACAATTTGAAATATTCAAAGACGACCCACGTTTCGATTCCATTTATTATGCGGAGTCGGCAAAGAAAGGTCTAAGTACACTCCATACACTCATCAATATTATTGCTGCCAAAGGAGAACCAACTAAATATTAATGTAATAATAATAATAATATATAATTATAATAAAAAAATAATTATAATAATAAATAATAGTAATTAATATAATAATAATAATAATAATAATATCTATAATTATAATAAGAAAATAATTCTAATAATATATGATACTAATTAATATAATAATAATAATAATAAAAATATTTATAATTATAATAACAAAATACAATATTACTAATAATAAATAATACTAATTAATATTTTTTATTTATAATTATAATAACAACAACAATACAATATTACTAATAATAAATAATACTAATTAATATAATAAAAATAATAATAATAATAATAATAAATAGTATATAATAATAAAATATTACTAATAATTATAATATTATTGCACAGGTAGACTTTAATTTGTTCAAGTTTTTTAAAATGATTTTTCTCGATTTTGTTCAGATTTATCTAATCAGATGAGCCAACAAAATTAATTTTAATTAATAAATCCAGATCATATTAAATAATCAAATACAGACATAAAACTTTTATCCGTTATAGCTGATTAATAAATGGTATTATAAGTATTTGTAAATGAATATACTTATAATATAATAATATTTAGACTATTATAATAGTTTTAATCTATTATTATGCAAGTAATATAATAATATTCTATTATTATATGCCATAAGCAATATATTGTATAAGAAATACTTGATTTAGTTTTTGAATGCTAATAGAAATTTGCTTGTTTAAAAAGAAATTATTGCTCTATATTATTCTTTTAATTTTGTAGTGTCAATGTCTCTTCTAAAGCATCCTCGATTATATCTCATATTATTTCTATGCCTAACAGGGTATATTATATTCGGCTATCAACATTTAAGACACATATCTATATCTCTTTTCTTTTTTGTGTTAATGGAACGAATTGTCCCTCTATTATCTGAGTATCTTCTAAACCAATTTAATCAAATTGATAAGCCTATTGGTTGCCCATTCATCTTATTTTTTCCTAGCCCTATACCAAAAATATGTGATAATTCATTCTCTTTCGACATACTTGTATGCAGGCAATCTAGTTTTTTTTTAATTTAAATAATTTAAATGGGTTTCTTCGATTGGCATCTTAGAGAGAAATGGATCCTTCTTTATATGTAGATAGTTAAATAGTACTTCGATCATCGAATAGCATAGAATAGAATATAAACATAAAATACAACCTAAGAGATCTAGAATTTTGTATATATTGTTGCGGTCCTCCCTTGCCAATGAGTTTGGAATACCCGAGGTTTTCTTGCCTGGTTTCTGTTTGGCTAGATTATGTACTTTCGTTTAGTGTGCTTTCGGACTTTTTGCAGTCATTGCGGTGAAGTAGATCAAGAAATTCCAGATGAAGCTCGCGGCTCCTGCTCTAGCGATATCATGATGAGCCCATCTGGCCAAACAACCTTCAGATTAGAGTTCGTAAAAGAATATATTAGCTTACCGGTTGTTCGCTGTCTCTGCTGCTGTGGCTGCTGCTGCTCCTTAGGTCATCCAACTACAGCAGCTTGGCCATCCATTTTCCGTAATTTACAGCTCTGCATTGTTCCACTGAATCTGCCATTCTGGCGCGTGCAGATTTTTCTCAGCTTGCTAGCATGCTCCATTTGCTCATGTTTTCGTAACTCATTCGCAAGTAAATAACGATGCTACAGTGTCTATTTAGTAGCCACATTTTATAATTACTGAAAATCTGCGCTTGTTTTATTTGAAACTACGTATTCGCAATATTTACGATTGAAATTCGATAACAGCCTCACACACACTTATCGATGTATCGCTAAAAAGTATGCTACACACAGTCTTCATTAGTATTGCAATGATTTAGCGCTTTCAAACACTGCTCGACAAATAGCCGCGCCTATTTGCATTTCCATTTAAACTGAAATCTTCATAACTGCTACTTACGACAACGCAGACAAAGTCAAATATTTGTATACATTTATATGTATCTGTATGGTGGATAACTGTGCACACCGTATAAATATATTGCTATTGACTGTCAATCTGTAATGCATTTTCATTCAACCCAAAACCCTTGGACTTTAAAATTGCCATATCATGCTAATTAAACATTTCGTTGTTGTTTTTATGTTTACTTTTACAGCATTCGCCTGAAAGTTATAGAAATTTAACTGTAAAGCACAGCTGACGTCGACTTTATCTCTTTCACACGCGCTTTGGCGACTTTCGTGCGCAAGGGTCTTCGCTGTGGGTCAACTATGCACACAAACAAACTTACATACATACATATGTATTTCTGTACATGTGTGTGTGTATATGAGTGCGCATATGTTGGATGCGTCGTTGTTGGAGGCGTTGACAGCGACGCGTCGCGACGTTTTCGGCGCTGACCGTTGCGGTCACCTGTTACTTTCACTGCGTCAAGCGCAGCTGCGAACACGTTTTCTGTGTTTGTCCATTGGCCAAACAATGCAAAGTTATGAAAATTACAAAAACGCGGCGACAGGGCAGCCGAATTGTTTTTTCTGCTCTTCATTTAATTTTTTTTCTTGCCTTACCAATAATCGCATAAATTAGCGATTCTTTCGGCAATCGCCAGCGGAAGTCTTTTCACTTAGCTCTCACTTTCGTTATCGTTGCCTTTGCCATTGTTGTTGCTGCTGCTGTCAAATATTTAATAATTTGTGCTAAAATGTGAATTAAATGCCCCCATCGCATACATAATAACCTAGTGGCAACGACAACAACAAGCCAAAAGTGGCACCGATCGCAACAACAACAGCAGCAGCAGCAAAGTTGACGCTGTGGAATGCAAACGGCATGCGAAAAGAAAACGAAATAGTGGACAAATTGACTGACTGACAAGCAGGCAGCGACATGTTTAAGCTAGCCTAACGACAGCAACAACAACGACAGAGACAATAATCAAGAATTGCCTATCCTGGTATTCGGTCACACAAACGCACACATTGAACAGTCGTCGTGCTGTCGACGTCGACGTCAACATAGACGCTGAGAGCGCGCCCAAAAATGCAATTGAGAAAAAAACCCACGCAATACAAAAACCCAAAATAGAAGACAACTATAAAACTGATGAAAACAACAACGAAACGGCATGCCAATGCCAAGACAACAAACACACACACATCCACACTCTTATAAACCCATACCACTTGCTGTGCTGTTGTTTACCTGCGCCGAATGGCTGCGACGTCGGCGTCAACAGCGCAGTCGCAGCATCATTCCAATGCACACAGCTGCAGCGCATTGCATTATTCGGCAGCACACTGAAAAAAATATAATGTTCATACGTACATACATACAAACATATGTACATACATATGTAAAATAATGTCATAGACATACACATTTTGGACACATTGAGACAATCTAACAAACAACATAAAATTTGTAAATTTCAATATTGCTTATATAATATTATACATACATTTGTATTGTATGTTATATTTTAAAACTATTAACGTAAATATTTGAATGAAAACATACTTATGTGTATAACTTACATACATATATAAAATAAAGTCCTCTTTTAGCTATCCTCTAAATATCAATATGTGTATCATATGTGAAATAGTCAAATATTGTAATAAACAGTATTTAATATACATATGTACATACATCTGTACATGCATAAATAGAATATAAACACCAATCCTCAAACACCTTAGACTCCAATTTATAAATAATAAACCTTAAATCAACATACAAAATGACATTAATTCAACTCAATATATGTATATACAAAAATATATAAGTATATATATATTTTTTTCAGTGTATGCCTTGCCCCAGCCCCTGGTTCCTGTCAACGTCTTTAGCATGCCAAGCAGCAGCAAGTACAAGAAAAAATCAACAGGCTGTTACAAAAACAGCCACGCAAAACACACACAAGTCCAAAAAACACAAACAGAAATAACAACAAAACCAACAACAGCGATCGCTGAAGCTGTTGTTTTTGTTTTTACGATTTTCTTCTCGCTTGTATTGCTGTTGTTGCTGGTCTTATCCAGCAGGTAGACGCGCCGGGTCGGTTGCATTTCAGCGTTGCTGTCGCCGTCTCTGCTTCAGCGGACGTCACCGTCGCCGTCGCCGTCGTCATAGTCGTCTGCTTCGTTTTAGAGCTAGGCTGTTGAAACTTGGCTCAGAGTTTTGGCGTTCAGTCCGCTGGCGAACGTTGTCTTGAGCGCAGTTTGCCGTTGTCGTGTTAGTCGCATTAGTCAACGTCTCAACGTGCGCGTGTGCGTGTGTGTGTTTGTGTTTGTGCCTGAGCTGTGCGTGTGTCGGTTACTGTGCCTGTGTTACTTGGCTGGTCCGTTCCCGTTTGTAAATTATTATACACGTTGATTTTGTTTTTTTTGAGTTCTTTTTTTTCTGTGCCGCAGCAGCACAAACTGGTTGCTGCCATAAGAAGCAGAAGCTAGCTGTGAACGTAAGAGCTAGCATCAGCAGCAATAACAACAACAACCATCGCAATAGTAACAATAACAATAGAAGAACCGTATTTTTTGTTAGTCGTTCGGAAAAACGTCGCAAAAAAAGATTCGTCTAGCGGCAGCAAAAAGGAGCACAATAACAGTAACAGCAGCCGCAGCAGCAGCAACAACAACAACAACTAACAGTAGCAAGCGCTTTAACAGTAGCTGTTGCCAGTATCTCTACACAGAGCTAATTGAAAAAGATGCCCTGCTCAGCCGTGACGCTATCGATAGCGACAATCTGTGCGATTATCGCCACAGCTCTGCTCGCGATCGCCTTCTCCACAGACAATTGGCTGCACTATGACGTCAGACGCAATCAGATACAGGTTAGTGTAAAAAGCATTAACAAAATGATGGCAGACGCAGCTCTCATATCATTTCCCATATCTCTATCTACCATCTTCGCATGCATACAAAGCATATGATGTACATATTGTGTTTGTGTGAGTGCTCGTCTATTTGTATATGCATCTGACACCCCCGCAAACTCGACAAACAATAGGCTCAAATCGAGCCAAGGCCTTGTCATAGAAATAACACACAAAAATAAAAACATGCACAGGTCACAATCAAAGTAGAAGCCGAAGTAGTAACCGAAGAAGACCCGAAGTCACAATGCAAGTTGAAATTAAGGCACAGTGGGCTGACACTTGAGGAACAAATAGACATATGTCCAGATGGTAGCAAAATTTACACAGAACAGGATATTTACATTTTGGTACAGCTAGAAAACACAAAAAAAATATGGAGGGAATTCAATAATGATCTTTAAACTCTTAGCTTAGCAACGTCAAGTCAAGCCCAATGAAATAAAATTAATAAAGCTAAATATAAATAAATAAATAAATAATAAATAAATAAATTACTTTAAATTAAATTAAATGAAATGAAGCATAATTAATTAATTAAAATCGTAGCAAACAGAATCCCACATATAAAGCTAGAATTATAAGAACAAAAACCTGTCTCAATTCAACTTTTTCTACTTCTAATGACTGTGTACCACTGTACCTGTGTCTGCTGCTCTCTGCAACGGTTAACGTTGGCAGCGACTCCAGCAGCGGCATCGTTAACAGTAACAGACGCGCGTGTTGTTGCTTAGCGAGCACAAGAAGAAGAAATAAGGGCATGGCGCAGCGTGTGAGGCATATGAAAAGAAGAAAGGAAAGGAAAGCGAACAGCAGCAACAGGCTGGCTGGCAGCGACGCGACGCAACGGCAACGCGCATGATCAAAGGGGCGGCCAAGCGGCTGGCTGGGCGGTTGGCTTGCCCGTTAACGCTAAAACTTTCTACGCGAGCGCTTAGCCAATCCAAGCGACACGACTACTGTGGATAAATAGCAGGGACGGGGGAGGCAGCAATAAAGAAGACGATAAAGGAGACGAAGAAGCAGCAGCAGCGGCAGTAATTTCTCATTTTGCATGTAATACACGCGAAGAACAACAACAAATGGGGCGGGTTTGTAGGTGCAGCTTAGGCAGAGCGCAGAGAGACAATGAGCAAGAGAGACCGTCAAAACTGTATATAAGTGTGTGTATGTGTGTGTGCGCATACTTCGCATACCAAAACAAGCTAATGGCAGCGTGTGCTGAAAATATTTGCACGTTTTTAACATTGGCGCTAGACGACGACGATTGGCTTTGCTTGCGCTCGCTTAAAGGTTAATCCTAACAGCGCGACCAGCTTGCGAAAAGCTTTATGCAAAGCCAATGCAATAGAGCGAGAGGGCGATACAATGAATGCAGAATGACTAAGGAAGAGCACAGAGATGAAGTTACTCTCTGATCATGTGTTTGCGAGTATGTGTGTGTTTGTGTGTATGCATTTATAAAGCCATTAGAACAAGGTAATAACCTCTTTTTAGTTCTTTTTTTTTCGGCTATGCGTCTTAGTGGCAACAATTGGTAACGCTGCGCTGCTGCATTTTAATTGGCCCATGGCAAATTGATTGTAATGCCCCAAAAATACATACATATGTACATATGTACATATGTACATTAATAGTGTGGCTGGAGGCGACTCTCTGCGGCATTACATTTCTACGGCTGGCTGCTAGCGTGTCTAATGCTTTCTAATTAGCTGGACAGCAGAGTAATGCATAGGCAGCGCATAAGCAGGGCTGTTCACATTAATTACCGAACAGAAGTTTTTTCAAATTTCTTTTGTTTTTCTTTTCAGCTTTTTTTTTTCGTTAACTCTTATTATCTTCCTTATTTTTCAATTCTTTGAAGTATCTTGACGACTTACAACACTATTTATATATGTAGGAATTTCTCAATTGTTTTCCCACACACTCGTACACTTGATTTTCATTCCTTTGCCTTTGCTTTCCACACTGGTTTCGTCGAACCTACGCTTGGCGGATTACTGTTATCAGTTGCTTTTGTTGTTCTGTTCGTGTTTGCTCTCTTTGGCGCTCTCTTTGCTGCTCTTTTGCCTGGTGCCTGGTTCTTTGTTCCGCAGGCAAAGTTAAAGTGCCTCATAGAAACACAGCAGCAGCAGCAGCAGCAGCAACAACAACAACAACTTCTGCTGCTGCTGTTGTCCATTTGCCGCTGCTTGTTCTTTCCACTTCCCAACTACTTTAGCTCTACTCTGCTTCTTCTGGTTTCCAGTACCTGTCTGCGTGCCAAAGCAAAAATGTTTGTATATATTTTTTTTTCGTTCGTTTTCTTGATCGTTAACTTAGCCAAAGCCAAAGCCATTTGGCTAAAGGGGGCTTGGCCAGGGAGGTGGACAGGGGAGGGGATCTTTGGGTTATACGTACGTACATATGTGGCGAAACCGGTTTTGAGTTTTCACTCGTTTCACGTTTTCAAGTCTCTCAAAATTGGTATGCGATACCCATGGCCCGCCGCGAAGCCCCCCTCCGTCGATCAGGTTGCCAGATCGCCGGCAGCCCTAAGTCGCCATTGTTGCTGTTGTTGTTGTTGTTGTTGTTGCGTCTTTTTATTGTCGCCAGGTTCGAATTCACGATTCGAACCGATTGCCAATCCAATTGATGAAACTTTGCCAGCTTCGCTTGGCTTGCTTAAAAGAGAAAACCCTTCCTATTAGCTATTGCATTGGAGTTTTCTGTTTGCTGTTGTTGTTGTTTCGCTTCTATATCTTTCAGTTCGTTGCGTTTGCTGCATTTGCCTTGTTTTGGTGCCGTCTGGCAACAAAAAAAGAAATGAAAAGCCACAAACTTGTTGTTTTTACCATTTTTCCACATGGGGCTTTAAAGTTTTGGTCTCTGGCGCAATGCATCATTTTCTATATTTCATTTATGTATGTTTCTTTCATTTTTTTTTAGCTTGTTATTTTCTTTTTTTTTTGCGTTTTTCTTTCTTCTTCTTTTTTCAATGAATGAATTTCGTGTCATATTTTTTACGCTTAGTAAGCGCTTTGATTTGTCAACTTGCAAGGCGAAACACATGTTAATTTGAGACTGCAGATAGTATTAATTAAGCTTTTGCCAAATTACTCATACGCCATGTGTGACCAGCAGCAGGAGGAGGAGGGGGAAGAGGCAGCTGCAGCGACCCAACATTAAATTTCTTTGGTGTTTCTCTTTTTTCTTTCTTTTTTTTGTGCTGTGCAGAGTCAGCGAGTTTGTTGAATTGAATACCCATAATTTGCATTTACAGGGTATCTAATTGCTATTACTTTGCTTATAGGTGTCTTATTATTGTCTGATTTCAAAAGGAAACCTTAATAATTGATATATAGGGCATGTATTAGATCATATTAAAGTCAGTTAATTGTAGTTACAGGGTATATAATATCTATTGCTGTGCTCTACGTTTTTTATTGGCCGGCAATCAGATCCTAGATCTTATTTGTTCATTTATAGCGACTTTTTTGATATTTGTAAAGGTTTTAATGGAAATACAGTAGAATCCGCTTAAAGAGACTCCGCTTATAGCGTCCGTACAATTCTTGCGCCGAAAAATTCTGGTACCCAGACAAACTTTTACGGTTATAGCATCATCCGGGCATAAAGACGGTCCCTTAAGTGTCGTTATAACCGGATTCTACTATATGGAACAAATAGTTAGCATTTACAGATCTGCTGATTTCTATTACTATCGTCATAACCCTTTGATAACAGCGACTTTACAGGGTATGATAAATGCTCCTTTCTGAAATTGCTAGTAAACTAGCGAATATATAAGTATGGTACTTATATTAAAGCTAAATACTTTTCAACAATATTTTAAATTCAAGTATAATATATAATATATTGTATAAATGATAAATTTGTTTTCTTTGCCTTTTCAAATATAATTTTAATCATTTTTCTGATGAGTGGATCTTCTCAAGTTTTGTAAAAACTGCAATAGAACAAAGAACATCTACTTTATTTATTGCAAATTGTTTTTAAAATATGATCATTTGCATTAAATTTTGCTGTACAAGGCAGTCCCACTACTATTTTTAGGAACACAGCTGTATTTGGTCAAGACTTATTATTATTATAATTAATTACTCAAATACACTGTCTCACAAAATACGAGGCCTTCGAATTATGCCTGTGGTCTGTTTTGCCAGAGAATTAGTTTGTTTTCACTTTCATTCAATGGAATATGATATATGTATTAATAATAATTTTATTTGCATGTGAATTTGAATTTCGATTTGAATTGCTCAGCATTCCTCCATTCCTCAAAGGCTTTCTCTTAACAGTTGATTTTCCAGTCAAAGAATATGTAAAATCATTCGACTATTTATAGACTGTAAATTATATTGAAGAGTCAGCAGTCAGCATCATTAGTTTTGGTTAATTTGTATTTCATTTGCTGACATCATGTGAAATTCCAAATTGGTTTATCACCTCTGGCGACTACCGTAATGGCCGAGAACCCGATGCGATTTGCATAAAGTGAATTGCATTTGGCGTTTGGTTACCAAACAATGCCAGTTTGCTTAATCAGCTCGAGTCTCGCTATAGCTATGGGGATTACGTCTCTGCCTCTGCTTCCCCCTTACCTTCTGCTTCTTCTCTAGAGATCTCGAGTTCTTTAACAGTCTCGTAACTGATCGCCAACAAACTGACTGTTGTGAGAGCTAATCATAGAGATGAGTCCACAGTTAAGCATGACCGGCTTGTCATGTTCCTGTTAATCTTGACAACCGGTTGTCATTCTGTCGCAATTGTTGAATGAATCTGGTGAGCGCATCAATGAGTTTTCGTCGAAAGCTTACGATGTTAAGCCGTTGTCAAAGTTGACTATCGTATGGCTACTAGCTGCTAAGCTTGACAAGCAGTTTTCGGTCTTTGCCTAGCATCTGGCTGTCAAATTTGATTGCATCGACATGGGCAATTTGCATGTGAATGTGAATCATTGACAGTCAGTTTATCTAGCTGTCAAAGTTATATGGGCAATGGCTTCATTTAGCTTATTCTTTACACAATAAAAGCTATTAACTGTTGAATGTGTAATGTGGATGTTAAGTTTGACAAGCACTTGGCGGGTTTTAGCTTGAAATTTGACTATATTGAAAGATATATATTCCATCAAGTGCCCAACAAAGCCTGACTGCATTTAAAGTCATTGACGCTATCCGTATAGTTGATCTAGTAGAGCTTTGTACTTGCAGTTAACTTGACAGCGTTGCCACTTGGCTATAATTACGAATATTATCACGGCAGGTTGACAGCATGGCGCTAAAAACCATCTGATAATCTCTCTTTAGTCTTTCTTGATGAATGAATGTATTTGCAAATTGTTGGCGTTGCCAGATCGTAAATGAACTCATTCCGCACAGATCTTAACTGAATTCTTCACAGCTTTTTTTTTGTTTTTTTTTTTTGTTTTTTTGTTTT
>NW_022046151.1:35478-69721 GCF_001654015.2 Drosophila navojoa | reverse complement strand
GGAAAATCTGAAGTCTCCAGGTCTAAAAGTGTTCAAATGAGACTGAAAAAACAAAATCAATTTTTCGATTGTTCTCGATAAAAAAGTAATCGGATGAGATATCGAAAAAAAAAGCTCGTACTGCGTATGGTATTCACGAGTATGCACACCAAATTTCAGCTCTGTAGCGTTTGTATCTTCTGAGATCGGACGGACGGACGGACAGACGGACAGGGCTATATCGATTCAGCTCGTCGTCCAGATCAAGATTATACATACTTTGTGGGGTCTGCGATGATTCCTTCTTCCCGTTACATAGCTTTACACAAAACCATTATCCCTGATTTCCCATTTTCAATGGGTTCGGGGTATACAAAATAAAATAATGAACTTCTTTATAATAGCATGCTAATTTGATATTAACTACTTGGACTTCTTTACTATGTGTCCCATTGATAACACTATTGTGTTTTGATACTTACATTTGTATATATTGAGGTCTCACTTCAGAATTGTATCCGTTCTTAGATCTAGAAGCGAAAAAAAAAATAAAATATGTGTGAGTAAATTTGTAAAATAGATTATTTAAAAAAAAAATGAGGTGAATGGAATTATTTGTGTGTAGATGTTAGATGTTTTGCTTTAACAAATGAGTCAAAGGCTATTCATTTTATATATGTGTGTAGATTTTTGACATTGCTCATATTTTGAAATGTGAGTCAAATGCTTCTCAGTCTCCCAGGAGAAAAGTAAAGCATAAGTACTAAACTTTGTTTTCCCTCTCTTGAAACAGGATGTTGACATATCGCTGAAGGTATTACTAAATGTTCTTATAAATGTACATGTTTTATAGTTTCTCTCTCTCTCTCTCTCTCTCTTACTCTTTGATTCTCTCCCTCTGAATGTGGCTTTACTACCAAAACAAAAAAAAAAACTCTTCTTTCACTTGTCATAAGTCTTCGAGATATTATTTGAAATCTTAGCAACGATAATTGCACTTAAGTCTCTATTGAGGACTCAGTATACAGAGTATACCCACATTTTTAGGTCTCTATATACATATCGAATATATATATTTATGTATTTCTGAGAGCATGTCGTAACATGTTTACTACTCTGCCCTGCCTTCTTTGAGCATATCTATGTATATCTTTCTTTTATTGCCCGATTTCTATTTAAAATCCTTTTGCTATCCCTGGGTTGCTGCTCGCGTTGTCTCCTTTTACCCTTAAACGTGTCCATGTCTCTATTAACGATACAGTTGCCTGTCTTCTTCTTCTTCTTTTTCTTCTTCTAGTAGTTCTCCCCATAATGGTTATGATAATTGCATTGCCTACTTTTCGGCTCCTGCAAATAGCTTTGACGCCATTTTTTGTAGGCAGCTGGTTTTGACTTTGACTTGGCCTCTCGCTTTGCCTTCGACTGTGTGCCAAGATTTTCTTTTCCTCTTGCCAATTACCCAGCATTACCTTTTCTAGCCAGCCAAGTTGCCCTCAAAAAATAATGCTATTTTACATAGCAGCCTTTAATACTCTGTAAATTTGATTGGAAAAACTCATTTTCATGAACGGACAAGAAAATAGATTCGTAACCTCTATGTTTCCTAGTATTAAAAGGGATTTTTCTATATTTCTATGTTATGATTCAATATCTGTTCTAGATTTCAGATGACATAATGAAACTAAACTAAACTATGTAAGATTTTTGAATATATTTCGAATTTTTACTGCTATATTCCTGCTTGTGTGTCTCGTCATTCGATTGAATGCTACATCCAAGGCTTTTAACTCTATGCTAGAGCATTGTAGAAGCTCGCTTCAATGCAACCATCTCTTTTCTTTTGTCCAATTGTCTCTTTGGGGCGTCTGCGTTTGTGTCTATGGACTTGCTTACTGTCAACTGGCATTAAAAAGGCAAAACAAGAAGCAGAAAAAAAGCAAACGTATTGCGAAATTGCAGCAGGTAAAATCAACAACACGGGCAACAGCAACAACAACAACAGCAACAACAACAACAACAACTTGGAGCTACCTGCAGCAAAAGTTTTTTTTTCTATTGATATTGCGGTTGTTGTAGCTGCCTTGCTTTGCCTGTTACATATTTGTGGGCATTATTGTTATTGCAGTTGTTGTTGTTGTTGTTGTTGTTGTCAGACAAACAAGCGACAGCAAGAGGAACAACAGCAACAGCAACAACAACAACAACCTGTGGCAACAGCAACTTTTGTCGTGATTTTAAGCAATGCCAAAAAGTAGGCAACAAGAAAGCGACTGTCACATGTGTGTGAGTATATATGCATATATATGTGTGTGTGTGTGTGTGTGTATGTGAAGTCAACTGCTGTTGCCATTGTTACTGTTATTGCTGCTGCTGCCGCTGTTGCCGCTGGCTGCAGCGATGCCAAAGCTAAAGCGGAAACGGAAGCGGCCAAGCTGCCAACTTGCACTTTACACTCTGCTTCTTTCTGCTCTCTGGGCCAAGCAGTAAACAAAAAAAAAAAAAAAAAAGATGGCAGCAAAAAAAAGAAACAAAAGAAAAACAACCGTATATAATGCCAGCACACATACAAACATAGGCAAACAACAATAGAAACATGGCCCGAAAACTGTTTACACCACATGCCCATTGTACTTTTTCACGTATTTCCAACGTCTATTTTCGTACAGCATCTTTTTGCCACTTTTTTCCGAATGCTCAATTTTGCTACGTTTAGAATTTGGAAAGCACATGAGTAAACGATGTGAGTATAAGAGTGGACTAGCATGAGAGAGCTAAAGTATAAGAATAGGAGAGTACTATAGAAGACTCTAAGAATAGAAGAGAGAGAGAGAGAAGAAATGAATATCAATGCTTCAGAATCTTTCAGTTCTTAAGATAAGGAGTATAAGAGAGTATAAGCAACTGAGTAAACGATGTGAGTATAAGAGTGTACTAGCATGAGAGAGCTAAAGTATAAGAATAGGAGAGTACTATAGAAGACTCGAAGAATAGAAGAGAGAGAGAGAGAGAGAGAAGAAATGAATATCAATGCTTCAGAATCTTTCAGCTCTTAAGATAAAGAGTATAGGAGTATACGACGTAGTATATTGAAGTAGAGGAGTCCAAGCGCCCATACCATAGCACTGTGTGTATACACATGATGCCAGCAGACAGTAGTATTTGATTCCACACTTAAAAATTACTTCCAAGTGTTGCAAAACCCACTTGGCAGCTGCATTAGGACATTGAAGCTGCCTTCTGACAAAGACCAAACAAAAACTTCGCACTTTGCACTGATTTTTATATAGACTTAGGGGGCTTTGGGTTTGGCAGCAAACGAAACAATAAGCTGACAAAGTGACATTGAAAACAACAACTGAATGCGACACAGGCTGTGGAGAGGGACAGAGCGAGAGGGCGAGAGAGTGAGAGAGAGAGAGA
This sequence comes from Drosophila navojoa, assembly GCF_001654015.2. The sequence continues at coordinate 66,322 of NW_022046151.1, read as the reverse complement.
GAGAGAGGGAGAGAGGGATCGGGTGCATGTGAGCTGTGACAATTGAATGAATGAACGGGCGTTGCAAACTTGACGCCGAAAAATGATGCCAAGTGGTAACAAGTCCGAGGGGGTAGCTGAAGAGGGAGGCCGGGTCAGGGGCGTGGCACTGGGAGGAGAAAAACGCTGGCGGACTGGATGGTCATGAGTTATGGCCTGTGGTCATGTGGCGCATGTGGCGCCAGCGCAGGCTTCAGCTCCGCCCCAAGACTGGGACTAGAGGCTGTAGTGGGGGGCTCTACTGAAGGGGGGGCGCTTGAGGAGGGAGCTAAAAATGAAAAGTGAATGTCGCAATGCCAATGCGATTGCAATTGTGAAAGTTAAATTGAATGCGTTGCGACAATGTTTGGCCGTTGGCGGGGCGACAGCCTTCGGCTTTTGGCTAAAGTTTCTTGTTTTTCATTTTTTTTTTTTTTGGAGTTCAAGTACTTTAGCTGCATGTTAAGTAATTGGAGCGGCAGCAGTCGTAAATGATGGCTACAATAAGCGCGACAAAGGCCACAAAGTAAAGAAGTTGATAAAGATGTTAAAGATGAAACAAAGTCGACAAAGCAGAGAAATCGAGATGCCAAATAAATTTTATTATGCTAATAAAGCAGTAGAAAGCTGAAGAGGAGAACATCTCATAAGACAGATATATATATAATCCTTTAACTCTGCACACTCGTCATAAGTCATCACTCATCACTCATCAGTCAGTAATCAGTCAGTCAGTCATCACTCATTACTCAGTCAGTCACTAATCAGTCAGTCATCAATGAGTCAGTCATCAGTCAGTCATCACTCAGTCAGTCACTAATCAGTCAGTCATCACTCAGTCAGTCAGTCATCAGTCAGTCATCAGTCATAACTCATCAATCATCAATCATCAGTCACCACCCATCAGTCAGTCATCACTCATCAGTCACCAGTCATCACTATCACTCATCAGTCAGTCATCACTCATCAGTCAGTTATCAGTCATCAGTCATCAGTCATCAGTCATCAGTCATCAGTCATCAGTCATCAGTCATGGTTCATTACTCAATGCTCATCACTCAGTCATCAATCAACAGTCATCAATCAACAGTCATCATTCATCACTCATCAGTCATGACTCATCAGTCATCACTCATCAGTCATCACTCATCAGTCATCAGTCATGGTTCATTACTCAATGCTCAATACTCATTCATGACTCATCAGTCATCACTCATCAGTCATCACTCATCAGTCATCACTCATCAGTCATCAGTCATGGTTCATTACTCAATACTCAATACTCATTCCTCATTGCTCATTATTCATTACTCATAAGCATGACCATCAAGGTGGCTTTCCTTTTGACGAATCGAATCTGCAGTCTCCATCAGTTTGATCATTCGTTCGCGTTTCGAGGTGTTTCTTTTTCACGCTCTTCACAATTTCGCAGCTCATGCAAAGCTTTATTGAAAAGCGAAACAAGAAATCGGTAAGCAGAGAAAATGGCACGGAACGAGTGTCTCAACAAATGAATAAATCAAATGAAGTGAAGTGAATGAAGGGAACGAACAATGAGAAGTCCAATCAATGGGCTAAAGCTGAAAGTCAGACAGAGGAAGCAAGAGGACTGATGTCTCTGTGTGTGAAAGGGACCCCAAGTTTGCGTGTGTGTGTGTGTGTGTGTGTGCAGGTAAAAGCAAACAACAAATAAATTTGATAGGAAAATCCGAAAAACTAACTCGCTTAATAACTCGCACTTGAGTGGCAAACGCAAACACAGTCGCTGCTCGAGTGCCAAGCAAAACTTTTTTACTATTTTTTCGACTGACCAACTGGCTAGTTTTCCAACACTAGCACACACACACACACACACACACACTAACACTAATACACGCTAACCAACACAAAAGTTTCAGTCAGAGGAAGCATTGCGGCAGCCCTCCAGAGTATTTTGGGAAATGTGTGAATGAGTCTGTGAACTACACTATGTGCGCGTGTGTGTGTGAGTGTGTGTGTGTGTGTGTGCTCTGTTGCTGCTTTCAATTGTGCTGAAGTGTAATAACTTTAAGCTGCATTTGGTTGCCAGTTCGTTCCGAACTCCACAAAAAAAAAAAAGAGAAAAGGAAAAAATCAACCAAACTAAACCAAAAGCAAAATCCGGCAAAGTAAAGAAAAGTCCAGTAAAATGAGCGCGTGCAACACACACACACACACACACACACGCCACCTGTCGTTTGGTTTTTGTCTTCGACTCCCTTGCTCTCGCACTCTGCCTCTCTCCCTCTCGCTCCACTCACTCGCACGCCGTCTCTTTTGGTAGCAAAGTTTTAAATTTGCTTAATCAACAAAATGCAAATAACAGCTCGTCAGGGATTTTTGTTTAGTCTTGTTTATGCTTTATTTACGCTACCCAAAATAAAAAAAAAGGAAGAAAAATAACCAAGCAGCACCCATCAGCTATTGCTCTCTCGCTCCCTCTCAGTCACTCTGTCCCTCTATGGCGCACAGAGTTCGCAATAAACCACTTAAATTTTGCAGCTTTTCGCACACTGTTTGGCTCAACTCGGTTTACATTATCAATTATAATTTTTCCAATGTGGATGCCCCACTATTACTTTCGCCTGACCCTAATTTCTTATAAGGCAACACACAAGGACAGCTTGTTCCATAAATATCAATATACAGTCGATGCATGTGTGGAATTGCTTTGAGAAGAGCCTGTTAATGTGCAAGGTTTATTAAGTGGAACTTAGCAAGGAGCAATCAAGGAGTCTCTAGACTAGTCCAAGCGTAGTTAGAATTGAACTATTTCAATAATATTTGTTAGGGTATACGCTAGCCCATTGTGCGTGCCCAGCCCCAGCCCCGTTTCTTAGTCTACGTCATAGTTTATACGAGTGTGATCTATTGAGTCTTTCCACGAATCCAAGGCGTGAATATTGCTATTTGAATCTCAGGTGTTAGAGCTCTTCGACTCCAAGAGAAGATTTTCTATATGTTTGCTTGCAAATGAGTGCTTTAAAATATCTGTCAATGGTCTTCGAGTACTCCTAAATAAAAACTCGACTAGTAGATACCCTGAACCCTCCAAGATGATATTCACATGGTGTAGCTAAAATTTGTAAATTATAAAATCTTCGTAAATCTGAAGCTTCCAAATCTAAAAGTGCTCAAATTAGGCCGAAAAAACCAAATCAATTTATCGATTATTCTAGATAAAAATATATCGAATGAGTTATCAATAAAATATGATAAGCTTATACTGCGTGTGGTATACTCACATATACGTGCCAAATTTCTAGATCTTATATCTTCCGAGATCTTGGCGTTCATGCAAACGGACAGACGGTCAGGCCTAAATCGACTGCTGAGTCGCCCTGATCAAGAATATATGTAGTCCATGGGATGGGATGCGATGATTCCATCTGCCTGTTACATGCTTTTCACAAAATCATGATACCCCGATTTTGCATTTTCAATGCGTTCAGGGTATAACAATAACAATCTATCATCCCAATAGCAAATCCCTCGAATCCCTCTGAAAATCTACTCAGTTGCATATGTTAAATAGTCATGAAACCAATTAATAAACGACTTTCATACCAACAAATCTAATGTGCATATATGTATATGTTTACCTGTACATCTCCATTTCAGACATATACATATATGCATATATGTACATACATAGAGAATGGTATACTATGTGCATTTGATATCTTTCATGCGAATGACTGCATTGCATGTGGCTGGGCGAAAAGTTGCGCCAATTACGCGACTGCTTAAGTCTTACGATTCTAAGGCCATGGGCGGCGTTCGTTCGAGAGGGGTTGCGAGAGGTTGGAGGGGGTTACTTTTGGAAGTCGCTGGCGCTTTGGGCCTGACAGATTTTCCGCACAGATGCGGCTTAACAAATTTGCTGCATACTTGCGGGCGTTCGCGTGCGAGGCGAGGCTTAAAACTTCAACTGTCGATGTGCGGGGCCTCTGCTGGGCGTGTCTGTGTGCCAGAGAGAGATGGAGCGAGAGAGAGAGAGGGAGAGCGAGGGGGAGAGCGAGAGCATATGCGTGTGTGTGCTTTGCCGAAGTAATTAAACACACATTCAAGTCGCTATACAAATATGATGATACGAGCATGCATTATACGATATGTAAATGAATTTAAGCTCCCATTATAAAGGTTGCCGCATGCCGCATGCCGCACGCGCCTCGTTGCCAAGGTCAACAGCACTTGCACACTCACACACACACACAAAGCAGGGCGAAGGCCAGCGTCAGACGCCACAAAATGGCGCACATCAAAAATTTTGACTCGCCGCACTGGACTCGTTCACAGTGCTAAGTTCAGCCAGATGCATGACTAGTAGTACCCTATGGCAGCAGTCGAGCTGTTGGCATATCCTGAGGATAAAGAAATTGCAACTTCTAGCTCGGACAGTTGAAGTATCCCAGTATTGATATGGATCGTGGCTTATGTAGATATAGAGTTTATTTTACGTAAGTATCTGAATAGCTAATGTTTCACTTCTTGAGTACTGCGCCCCATATGAATAGACAGATATATAGACACCTGTTTGCACTTGGAAAACTTTAATATACCAAACTTATAGTTCCAGTCGAGTAAAAAGGTAATTCTGATCATCAGGCTCTGACTAAAAAAGAGAAACAGAGAGAGCGATAGATTCACCTCTGATATAGATTCACCTCATCGATGAAACCCCTGAAATGCAATACAATAGTTTTTCGATAAACTGAAAAATATATATGTATATAGTAAAATTATAGATAAATGTACAAGTCAAATTTCGGTTATAATCAACTCTATTATATATTATAGATGTGAAATAATGCTTCTCTTGCACTCCTTTCCTTTGCCTATGCCTCGACTTAGGCTGCCGATTGTATAAACACTATATCTAGCTCTATCCAGCTTGCGTAGTAGAGCGCTGAATGCTCGGCCTCGTCATTACGTGTTTGCAGTAAATGCAGGTGAATTCGTCACATTTCTACCTTATTGAGATGTGTGTGTGTAAATACATGTATATGGTTATATATGTATATATATGTATAATGCATGTATATATATATAAATTCATTAATGTGTTTATGCATATGTAGTTCATCTCGTATGCACAAGTGTGTGCGTGTGTGCATAAAGATTTGTTGCTTTGTTAACAATCGATTGCATCACAATATAAATAAACACATATACATATATATACATATACACTTATGCATGTATATATATACATACATATATATGAATCGGATACCTTAGGCCTCAACATAAAGTTCAGGGCGTGCGAAATACTTATGGGCAAACCCTTTTCCAAGTTTATATATGCATAAATTTGGCTGCACATGTGAGTGTGAGTGTGTGTGCGCCTACATGCACATGTATATATGTATATATTTATATGCCTGTGTGTGTGTGTGTGTGTGTGTGTGTGTGTGTGTGTGTGTGTTGGCAGCCACCGTTCGGCGCCAATGATATTGAAAAATGCAGACTTCTGACCCCATTTGTGTAAGTGTCTCTGCATGTGTCTGTGCATGTATATGTATATACGTATGTGTGTGTGTGTGACAACAACTCAATGCTGGGGTCGAGCTGTGGCAATGGATGTGGCTGCAGCAGCAACAGCCACCGCTGCCACCGCCATCGCCGCATAATGTGCAGGAAAAATAAAGTGCACAAAAAACTGAAAAGAAAAATTACAACAACAACAACAACAACAACAGCAACAACGAGAGCAACAACAAGAATAAGTGTGAAAACGCGCAATTTGCATTTTCCTCATTTGCCGGCGAAAGTGCGCACGAAATACTTTCGCATCTATCTGTAGACAGAGCGACTATCTATCGCATATAGATATCGCCCTGAATAACTAAATGGAGAGTAAATGAGCTGTGAACCTGACACGCCCCCTTTACCGGTCTGCCGCTGTTTCCCATCCGTAAAAGAGAAAACACAAACAAGTAAAACTTTGTCTGCGCTCGGCTCTAGTTGGTTGTGTTCAAAAGAACTAGTTCTTGAGAGCACTTGCCTTTCATGCAACAGCTGTAGCGTTGAGGATGGGTGTGGAAGTTGTTTCAAGCAGAGTCACTGTCCAGCGGAACTTGCTGCCAGCTCAAAAGAACTAGTTCACATTGTGCCCGGCCATTGAGAGTGGAACTATTCAAGCAGCAGTTGTGAAGAGCAAAGCAGTTGAGAGCAGGTTCAGCTCTGGTTAAGTGCTTATAGAAACTAGATGCATTGAATGAATAGAGGGAGGAACATGCTTGATGCGTATGGATAATAATCTATAGAGTGAGAACAGGGTATATCTATTTTTCAAGGTAAAGAGCTAGTTTGGTAAGCGCTCAAAAGAACCAATTCACTGTGCAGAATCTTTAGGCAGTCATTTCCATCTGAAAATAGGCTGAGAGTATTACCAGCAGTCGATGCAGTAATTCTAGTTCACAGAACTAGAGAACTAGTTCCCAAAAGGAGAGTATGCTCGAAATCGACCTTGACTATATGAGGCCCAACTTCATTTCCGGCGTAACATATTGCATGACAAATCGATCATACCCATGCGCATGAGCATGGGTATAATGGATGTATTATAATGGCATTGCATAACATAATATATTTATTGTCGATAGGTTGACATGATTTTAATTAGTTCACTCAAGCGAACATCTACTGTAGCTCAATTTATATATAGGAAATTGGAAATTCGAATCCGTATTGAAATTTATGCAAAGCGAACATAAATATATGTAAGAGCAAATGAGACAGCGAGCATACAGAGACAGAGAGACAGAGAGGGGAAGATGTACATACATAAATGAAATGTGACTCAATAGAATTTCAATTATTTCACCAGAATACACTTGATTACATTCGTCTGACTGGGGGGGACGAGGAGTTGCGTTTGTTGTGTGTGTGTGTGTGTGTGTGTGTGTGGGTGTGTGACAACTCTGTAGAGTTGTCGCGCGCTCTCTCACAGCCTGCTTGATTTTCATATTTTTATATTTTTATTGGCAGTGCCAGAAAGGTGAATTCCTGCAGATAAACAGAACGAGCCCCCCAGAGCTCCAAGCAGCCCCAGACCTGTAGACCTCCAGGTCCTTTTGTCTCCTTTGCTTCATTTTTTTTTTTTTTGTCAATGCCCATGTATTTCCAATTGAATGCATAGAACGCTTCAACGCGTGCAGTTTTTTTTTCTCGTTTTTTGCCCAAATAACGTTACGCAATGGCTAAAAACAATTCTGGGCCAAGTAATTAGAATCAATTGACCCTGAACGCTTTTTCCAGTTGACCTGTTTCCTGATATCTCAACTCGCCTCGATCCGAGCGCGGCAAAGCAAAAACAATCAAATCAAAATCCAACTCGAGCCAACAAATTGTCTTTAAAATAAATATAAATATATAAATTGGAAATGGCAAACAAATGCCAATTCCACCTTTCACTTACGCCAATTGACAATTGCTTCAGCTACCCAGAGAGCAAGGTGTGGGCGTGAAGAGAGTGAGTGGGAGGAGAAAGGCGACGACAAAGTGAAATGAGGAAGGCTATATAGCCTTTGTATATTTGTATCTGCATTTATTGCTTTTGACAGCTTATATAGAGTCTATGATAATATAATTCAGTTTTTTAGTTGACATTTATCTCTCTTCCTTTTTCACCCCTTTTCTCTCTGTGTAGGTGAGAGGCCCTACAGCCCCCCCTTAGTTGTCACTTCTGTTTCTCGTGTGTCGTTTAACACCTCTCCCTCTCTGTCTTATCTTTCTCTCTCCTACTATCTTTCGCTCTCTTTCCCTCTTTCCTCTCTGTACGCTTTCATGCTCTATCTCCCTAAACCTCTCTCTCTCTCTCTATCTCCCTCCGTTTTTCTCAAATTTCGCTTTCATTCTCTTTGTCCTTTCGTCTCCCTCCGTCTTTTCATAATCTTCTTTTCCTATCTAATTTTTCCTCTCACTTCGATTAGTATCCCATTATTTCATACCCCTCTCTCTTAATCTGTTTTTGTCCAGCTAAAGATTTGTCTTTCTTCCTCTCACTTCGGCTATTATTTCCTCTTTTTTTTTTTCTCCCACATCTTTTTTTACATCTTTCAGAATCAAGCGCTTCTCACTTCTTCGATTTCGTTCAATTTTTGTGAATTGATTTGTATGAGAAGCGCTGAGAGGGGCGCAAAAGTCCCTATTCAGCAGATGAATATTAATTGAATAACTTTTTCGCTCTTCTCACTGGCTCTATTATTGTTTTTCCCCATTTTATGGCTCATGACGTTAGCTGTTGTATATATTATCCATATCCATATCCATTGAGCAAAGTTGTTTCAATCTCATTTTTCTTGTTTCTCTTCCCCCAGTTTTTTCGTTTTCGTCTTTGTTTTTGGATGGGAGCATAACAGAAGTTCTCACTCAACCAATTGCTAGCCGATTTCAATTGATATACGATTACCATGTTGGTAATCCTCGAGTATTGTTAGTTTTGCTGAATTTGTGATGAATGGCAGCTGGCAAAAAACGGGAGAGAGAGAAGTGAGACATGAGTTTGATTCCGAGTCTGGCACTCGATTCATAACTCGATGCTCGGATGTTTGTATTATGATATTTCGTGCTGTTCGCTTTTAGCATATTTGCAAACATTTTTCAGCATTCGCAACTCATTGAGCAATCGAGTTGCTGACTCGCTCGCGCCCAACGCCCACTCGATGGCGTCCAAACCAAATGTCCGAATTCGCATTTGGCGTTCCGAGTCCGATGCGGGGGAATGCGAACTCCTCTATATAGCAGCTGTACACTGTTTTTCCTTTTCCTTTTGCTCTTTCTCTCTTCTTTTTATTTTGTTGTTGCCTTTTGTTCACATGCTTTCTGTGTTTCTGTGTCTGTGTGTGTGAAGCTCGCAAACTGTTTATTATTTTGTCGACAAATGCGTGTTCGAACCAGAGACCAAACAATCCTAACACAAAGCATAACCATATTGTCCTGACGTGTTTCCCTGTCTTCCTCGCTCCCACCCTCGCCCTCGCCCTCGCGCCCCTCCCGCTCCCTCTCCTGCTGTCTCTTGACCAGTCTGTTCCAGTGTCCATGGCAGGGTCTGCCAAAGGCGCATAAAATTCGCATCATTGATTTCTATTTCGTTCAGAGCTCATTAAACAATCGGATAAACTTTAAGAATCAACAACGGCAACAACAGAGTAACGGCACAGATGGACTGACAGCTCTTTGGTGGGAAGTCTGGGAGACCTTGGGTTCCAGTTGTATTCCAGTTGGAGCTCGTGTTGATTGTGCGTGAGATACGCCCACACACGCACGCACACACATAGACCCAAAATACCAAATACCAAGCGCCGACCTTCTTTGGTCTTGTACCACTGGGCCTCGCCGGCAAAGGTCAAGCTCAACAGATTTTTCACGCATTTTTATACACTGCACAGACATCGGTCGGGCGTGTGAAGCGTATTTCATATGAGAATATACCCTCTAAAATGTGTGCACAGTTAGGCGGGCATGTTTTGCAACACTTTTTAGCTATCTACAGGGTATCTTATGGTCATGTAGGCTATCATTTAATAAGAAATTGGCACTTTAGCTGCGTATACAGGGTATGTTGAAGTCGGTCAATGTATTCCAAGCTTAACTGCTCATAAATTCAATAATATTCTAGCAATAGTTCTACAAATATCCCTTTATGTCCATAAAATTGTGTTTCCCTCACATACATACAGGGTAAATACTAGTCGAGCTGAATCAGAGCAAGCTATTGGTGATTATATTCATGGCATTGCTGCTTAAAATCTTCACAGAACTTTTAATACGTAATATTACAGGGTATATGAGTAATCTCTAATCACGTAGTATCTATTAGCCAAGCATGCCTAGCATAGTTTTGCTGCGCTTTAAAGTCAGCAAATGGCCAGCTGTTCCGGCAAAAACATAAAGCACAAACAGCGCCAACTGCTGTGGTGCACAGCTCGAACAGCTTCTGGCATGAGAATTGCCGAGAAGGGCGCAAGCAGAGCCAAAAAAAAAAAAAGAGAAGAGAGACGAGAAATCATTGAAAATTGTCGTGTAATTAGCCGTTAGACTCTCGGCTCTCTCAGCTCGAAATTGTTGTGTGTGTTGCTTTAAGTACGTGTCGTGCCACATTTGCAAATGCGCTTCAAATTGCTCATCCGCACACACACACACACACGCACACAGCGGGTGTGTATGTGATTTGGAAAATCATTGAGTTGTAAATGGGATTCGAGGCTGCACGTTCGTGCATACAAATCGTTGCCTTAAAGCGACCCTCGGCTCGTTTTGGCTGCCTCGTTGACTTGGCCCAAATCGAAGAAATGAAATTTAAATTTTATGCAAATACCAAACGCACACACACACACACAGACACACACACACAGACACACATCCAGCTAGCTGTGCTGACAATGTGCTAAGCATCGCATTTGGCCATTTTGGTATTTTTTTTTTGGGTTTTGTTGTTTTTGTTGTTGTTTTGCTCTTTGCAATTTGCCGCGCTCAACTTTTTGCATTTCGGTGACAAAACGCCAAAAACGCACCAAAAGCCAAAAAGTTGTTTACGCTTTTCTATATACCCTGCACTTATATTGGACAAAATGCATATTGATGAGCATTAGTTTTGGATAACAGATAACAGTTATATCAATTAATCTAGTCTCTGCCATAAAAAGAGTTGTATATCTTCTATTTGTATTATGCTTTGATCGTTTTTTATCAGAATGATAGTTATCGATAAATTAATTACCGATATATATTGATAATAGCTTAAAGATTGCTAACAAGGTCATCAAAGATTTTTGCTCAAGACTTATAGTGATTTCCTGCAATTTAAAATATTTTGTATCTTAAGTATTATCGATAAGTATCGATAGCCATAGCCTATGTCCTAGATTATAAACTTAGAGCTAAGCTAGCATTATGCATTTAACATATAAACTTTAACTGCTTACAAATTGCTTCATTTCAGCCGCTTATACTACAAACACAACCCAAGGCTTATAAGACCTAAACCCTATAAATTGGGTAAGCAGAAAAGAGGTAATTAAAGTTATAAAGACTCTTATAACATGAACATATCACATAGATAGTAGATAGTAGATGTAAGATCCATTCACTTAATTCAAGTCCTCATTGCCTTAAGCGCAATTAGCTTTGATCATCAAACAGGGTATCTGCTAGTCGTGCATGCTCGATGTTCGAGCAGTCGCTGGTTTGTTTGCAGCTGTTGCTGCTGCTGCTGCTGCTGTCCTGTGATTAGTTTTAGCTTTTGTGCAATTTATGTTTGTTGTTTGGGTAAATAAATAAATAAATAGTATTTCATTTGTGGAGCTAGCCTCAGCTCTCTCTCCCTCTCTCTCTCTCTCTCTCCCTCTCTCTCTCTCTCTGTTTAGCTTTTATTTTGGTCACCAGATATTTGGAGCGTTTAATACCCCAGTGTTATTAGTTGAACATTCGCTGATTCCCCATGGACATGGATAAAACCAAAAGTTAGATTAACTCGAGCATCGTATTGAATTGCACCGCGTGGGCGTGGTGGTGGTGGGCGTGGGCGTGGCCCAAGCTTAAAGCGTTTCATTGCACGCATTACTTATCGGCAAATGAAACACACTAATTTATACGGTGCTCATGAGTTATTCGTATTGCTCGCAGTTAATGGATTCTAGTATTGGAAAGTTAATGTTTATTGATAAATTTTTCAACACTACTACTCAAAGAGCTCATTTTACATTAGAAATTCCTCTGCGGGGTCTTCAAGAAAGTGCCTAACAGTTGCCTGCCGTTACAGCTAGAAGTTTGTGATAACAGTGCATCAGTGTTGGTTAATGTGTCAAGTAGTTTTCAACACTGTAGCCTTAAAGCAATGCATTGTTTCAAGAATTCGTTATTTGTATTGCTGTCAATGATCTGTCCATAGCTTTAATAGAGTTTTCATACAAATTTCAGTGTTGAAAAACGTTTAAACTGTTGTTTTTTTCAGATATTCATACTGCTTTCATATGAAAGAGTTTATTATGTGTTTTATCTGAATTGAAACTTTGCCGCTTGAAGCCAAAAAATATATCTATCGTCCATTTGTCATGTTGCAACAAATTAATGGAATCTGCATTTATGAACGGCAATCGCATTTGCATTTGGAAGTCACAAAAATATGCAGCAATTCAGATGGCAGGGTATGCGTACACCCAGAGCAGAGCATATTACTATGTAAACTCACGCAAGTAACAAATTTCTATCTGGCACTTTGCGACTTGGCGTCGCTTTGTCTTTGGCGCCTACTGCTGATGAATTCAGCCCAAAAATACGAAAATACAGAAGCAGGCAAGGTCCAGCATAAACATATAGCAAATCAACAGCTGTTTGTATACCCTGTACGAAGTAATTGGGAAAGGGGTATGTCAATAATGGCAGGTTTTATAATATAGAAGGTAAAAAAGTAGAGAGTAGTACTCAGATGAGAAAAGTGAAGAAGAAGCTAAGGCTTTAGTCATGGATTATTTAAAGATGCTCTCAATGAAACGAAGAGAGACGAATCGTCGCAGAAAATATATGTATTGTAGAGTATATATATATGAAGCAGAAGCTAAGGCTTATTTAAAGATGCTTTCAACGGATGGAAGAGAGACGAATCGTCATAGAGTATATATAAACTGTAGTTCTGGCCAGGATCAATAGACGAGCTTACCTAACCATGTCTAGCTGAGAGTAAATGAAGATGAGAAAAATGAAGAAGAAGCTGAGGCTTTAGTCATGGATTATTTAAAGATGCTCTCAATGAAACGAAGAGAGACGAATCGTCATATATTATATATATAAATATATATTGTAGTTCTGGTCAGGATCAGTAGACGAGCTAATCTACTATCTAGTAGAGTACTATGCTGATGAGAAAAGTGAAGAAGAAGCTGAGGTTTTACTCATGGATTATTTAAAGAAGTTTTCAATGGAACGAAGAGAGACGAATCGTCATAGAGTATATATATATATATATTGTAGTTCTGGTCATGTCTGTCTGTCTGTCCCTTCTACTCTTTCATACAGAATTAACTCGAGTTCTCAAATTGGATAGGTTTTGCTAAGGGTGTTTGTCAACGCTACCGGGTAGCTGTTAGTCGTGCACTCCTGATTAAAAAGCACTTGTACTTGTTTCATACCGTGCTGTGATGCTCTCTGATATTATTTTATGTAAATTTCTATGGAATGCATACAAAATATAGAGACAGACCTACAACAGCACACGCAGACACACACACACTTGATGTCTGTCTGCTTATAATGTATACAGATAGTATATAAATATATATGTATGTATGTGTGTAAATACATATGTATTCGTATATCTGTATATTTTATATTCCTATGATGCTCACAAATATTGTTGTTTGGTCGTCAAAGCATATGCGCATTTTTAAATAAACGCCGTCGCTGCCTCCCCCACCACCCCGCAATACAAAAATGTTTTACAACTACAAAATGGAGGAATTAAATACCGGCATAAAGCATATCAAGTGCGCTCGTTAACAGCGCGACTTAATTCTTTTGTGCAAAATATGTTAACTAAAAGGGGGAAAAAAAAAAAAAACTACTTTGTGCCAGGGTAAAGCGTGGCTGAATATCAACTTTAAACATAATTATTTCAACTACTAGCCAAACAGCCAGCCAGACAGCGCTCACAATAAAAATGCTGGGGAATGTTATGTGAAATTTGATGCCAATTTGGCGAGCCCCAAAGGGCGCAGCTCTATGCAACGCTGCAACTTTTTGCGCTCGCAATGAGCACTGGGAAAAACCTTCAAATTTCCATCAGTTAAGGTGAAGTACAACATCAAAGTTTCAGCTGAAAATTTTTTGACTACCATTTGCCTGGCAAGATTGAAGAGAGCAACAGCTATACCCCTATATACCCCATTTGAGGCGCACTTTTGCTAGGGTATTTCATTGTCTGCGAACCGAAAAGATAATTCATATAATCGCTCCAAGTGGAGCATCCTCCTGTGAAGTCTGTAATCAGTGCGTTTGGCACTCGTCTAACGTGATTCAGTCAGCTTAGACCCTTGGACTACTCAATTACTTTGCAGAGAGTTTGGCTATTAATTTTTGGAAGTAAACTCCATTCGGTTTCACTGCGTGCGCTCGGCTAAGTAATTAATTAATCACATGTCGCATCGCTGTACCGAGTGCCGGATATAATTGTCTTTTCTGCAACGAGCACTTTGTATCTCTCAAAAGCAACAAAGTGAGTGTCATGTTCAAATTATTCCATGTATAGATACATACACATGTACATATGTATGTGTCAGATGTCGCTGTAGCCAGAGCTGCCTGTCACTTCACAATGATTAACCAGCTCTCTGCATATCCGCTTCCGATTCAGATGGTGCGTAATTAACATTGCACTTTTGCATTGCATGTGAGGCGAACCCGAATGCATCCCACACCTACAGCTACAGCTGCAATACGAATAGAGCTACTAATACTGATGCTGGTATTGATACTTTTGCTGTAATTTATATTTATGAGAATCGCAGAGAAGAGCAGAGAAGTCGGCAATAAGGAAAACAGCTTCATTGTTGCTGCTGGAAATTGCAATTTTCATTAATTCGGGCTGCAGATTTGTCAAGTTTACCGAGAGACGAGAGACCTGCACTCGGCTAGAACAATGAGATTTATGTGCGGCTCTTACTTGGCCTTGGGGCCGGAACTTGAGCCCCAAACTCAAACTCAGGCTGTGTAACGTGGAGTGTGTGCCTGTCAGTTGAGTTTCCTGCGACAACAATCGAGCCAAAAACCTCCTCTACCTTAAGTGCGTGTCGGTTGTTTATGCTCGTTGTGCTCGAGTGCTGAATCGGGCATCTGGCTCGACACTTCTCGCAGTTTCATTGAGCTGCAGCTAATTTAAGCCTTAAAGTGCAGTTTAGCATTTACCCTAAAGAAATGCCTTACATTGCTAGCAGCTGCTTGGCATGCGATTAACATGTTGTTAACAGAGAACAGAGAACAGAGCAACTCAACTAAATGCAGAATCGAACTATAACTAACAGCATTCACTTCATCATCTTCACATCGTCATATTTCTATTTAAATCATATTAAAAATAACATACCGTAAAATTATAATTAACAGCTTTTCTCACACTTAACATAATGTTAAGTCGACCTTTTGAATGCTTGAAATTTGCCGGCCCTTTCGAGCTAATATGACATATTTAATATTAACTAGCTGTACGAGCTATATGAGGAAATTTGTCAAAAATGTCCACTTAATAGTGCCGAGGCCCCGAGTCCGAGTCTCGTAAGCCCTTCGCACACCATTAAGCTAAATACTCACATGATCTCAAGCAGATGGTCGCGTTTATGTTTGGCTTACGCATAATTAAATCTGACTAACCCAAAGAGCTCAACCGAAACATAAATATAACAAGTAGCCATAATGTTACAGTCGTGTATGCTCGACTACCAGATGCCCTGCATCTGTGTGTCACTAAAACTATCCATGAAAGTCCTTTAAACTGTGCTGAGAGTCCAGTTCAACTAACTACTCTCAATAAACTAGAAGTTCCTTGAATCGAAACTAGTTCATCCAACCCAATCCTATTTTACAGGGCATATATTTTGGGTACAACTAAAGCGCATGCAAATAGTGTTTCGAGATTTGTATGTGGGCAAGGCAAAAATGAAATCAAAAAGTGAAACAAAGCTGAAAACAACGATGCAAAGTGCCCAAAACAAGCCATAGCTTAGCAATGGGGAATAGCTGACGGTTTGATACTCGTGCAAGCCGTGAACACAGACAATTTTACTACAAGTAATCCACTCACTAAAAAGCCAATATGCTCGCTTTGCCACTGCGAACGAGCAGAGAAAAGAAATGACTACCAAAATATGCTGACGACCTTTTCACGACGAGAGAAATTTTCATAAATTATTTGAAAAATGTTTGAAATGATTTACGCTCATTAATCTTGTCTGTCTGTGTGTGTGTGTGTGTGTGTTTGCCCGTATATGTTTGGCCGTGTGTGTGTGTGTGTGTCTGCCCTATGGTTTGCTTAGCGTCCTTTTTTAAGGGGGCATTTCTGACAGCTTTAGTTTTTGGCAATTCAATTAGGCCAAAATGAAAGCATGTTGAAAAATTGTTTTGTTGCATTAACCCATTGTTGGCCCCCAAAAGCCAGCCACAAGGACAGCAGCAACAGCCACCGACTGCCGTCTGATGTGTGTCTAAGGCAATGTTTTACGCTTGTTGTCGCACTCATCTGAAATGGGGTATTTCGATTACAGTATGAACTTTGGCTCAACTCTCTCCTCAACACATGGAATGAACCGATTTCCTTGAGTTTGGTACACTTAATCTCTGCATGTAAATAGCATATGGTAAAACTTTTCTTATATAATGAGATGTAACATATGTATGTATATGATATCATATAGCTATCTACAGAAACTCGGCTGCTCTTGGAGCATTGTGCTTGAAATTTGTTGTAAGCATTCCCTATATAGTCGGTATGTACGTATGTGAAAATCAAGCAAATCAGCTCAATAAATCATATATAAACCTATAAGACCTCAGCTCGTTGAGAAGGTAGCTCACTGATATTTAGTAGAAATGTTTATTCTACAATGATATAGAACATATATCGAGTTCAATGAGATTTGTGCGATTTATGATATGGTGTCATATGGCTGCCCGTAGTTAGAGAGTATTTGATGTGCTGTGCATTGATTTGATTTGAACTTTTGCTTTGTTTATGTTTGTTGACGGCTCGTCGCCGTCTAACGAGCTGCACAAATGCCGGGCAATTAATCATTTGTTTCTTTGCTCTTTACTCTTTTATTTTGGTTCTGTTTGTCGGTTGAGTGTTTTTTTTTTGTTTTTTTGTTTTTATCCCTTTTTGTACATTTCGCTTTTTGCAGCACTTTTGTTTCTTGGCGTCTCATTTCACAACTCATTTCCGGTTGGCGCCGGAAACGCATCTTCGACATTAGGTCAGATCGGCGTCCGGGCATCGCTCGTGATTTATGGCATTCAAATTGACGCAAATGCCGCAACCACCAAAACACACACACACACACATAGAGAGAGAAAGGTGACAACTTTGTTTGTGGCCAAACACATGTGGAACGATGTGCGTGTGTGTGTGCCTATGGTTCGAGCAGAGTCGTGCAAAAACTAATTCAATTTGCATATTTGGCTTTTGGGTTCTAAACTCAATCAAAACAAGCGATTTTCAATCGCAGCGGTCATCACATGCCTTTGCAGCTATACCCTCGCTCTCCTCGCCCTCTCTCTCTCTCTCTCTGGCTATGAATTCCCCTTGTTCTACCTGTCTGCAGTCCTTTGCCACCATTCGAAATGAGCCACAATTTTGGTTGATTTCCAACGGGCCGACATCCATAGAGTCAAGTGTGTGCTTGGGGCAAGCCAAATATGTTTTGCAAAATTCAGTTGACTAATAACGAAATGATTTGCATTTGAAAAGATTTGGAATTCGACATTTCAGCTAACTTCTGTTTTTGTTTATCGAAATTGGTTTGGCAAGGACAGAAATGCATAGATGAGACTCATTTTGGTAGTGCCTAACAAGTTCGTTGGGAATATTTACGCGAATTATATAATGTATATAAGAAAGTGCTCAAAAAGAAAATATACTGTCTTGATCATTTGTAGGTTAGAGAGCAATTTTTGGGTATCGATATTTATCGATTATTACAAGAAAAAGCTATCTATCACTGATAGTCTGATAGTCCTGGGGCGGACCGACAGACAAATAGCAAGCCAGAAGGAAGACAGGTAGACCAACAGAAAAACTCTTTGTTTCAGAGACAGAAACAGGTACAGATTTCCCATTTGTAATACGCTCACGCCATCGAAACATAAAGCCATAAAAAGCTTATGAGCTCTAAGCCTTGAGCTTAAACGGCCATCAAACGAATCTCTTGCATTCCGTTGGCTTTAAATTCCTGAGTCTGGGCTGGTAAATATTTTGTGCAAATATTTTTGGGTCAACTGTCAGGTGCTGCAGCTTAATCATTTCCATTTCCATATCCATTTTATTCACCATCTTTTTTTTTTTTTTTTAGTAAATAAAAGCATTTCTTGTCCCGCTGACCATGAGCAGATATACTTGAAATGCTAGCAAATACTGCGCTCTACATAAAATGCATGTCGTAATCGAATTATAATACCATCTAGTCAAGGATATTCCAAAAAAAATGCGACTGGGTGGCGGCCAAGGCAAGCAGCTGTCTCTGCTACTATCTCTCTCTCTCTCTCTCTCTCTCACTCTCGCTCTCTCTCTCTCTCTGTCTTTTTGTATGCATGCTGCGGCAGGTGGCGAACAACAACTCGTTGTGGAAATATGTATGCATATGCATTCAGGCGCGCAGTCTGGTATAGATTTTTATATTCGACTTTGTGGCATTTGCTGCATATCTTTGCACTCTCTGTCTCTCTCTTTCTTTTGCATTTTTCTCGCGTAGAGATTTTGAAGTGCATTACAAAAAGCAAGCTGGAAATATGCAGCCAAAGTTTGAATTCTTTTGGCGCGCTCATTGCATACAAAAAGCAGCCAACGCAGAGGCCGTCTCGAACGTGCTTCGCATCGCCAAGCCAGCTATCCGGGTCCTGCGCTCTGGCTCTGGTACTTCGGGTGTCGAAACGTATCCAGCAATTTAATATTTGCGCCGAAAAAGGCGAAACTACAAATGACACCTGTGGGAGTGGCCGACGCCCACACACACACACCCCATGCCCAGGCCCAGGCCCAGGCCCAAGCTCCCTCTTAAACAAACCAAATGCTGTAAAGGGGCTTTCGCATAGCCAAGTCTCATTTGGTCTATTTGTTGCATTTATTCAATTTGCAACGAGCCGCCCGCTGCATGTGTGTGTGTGTGTGTGTGTGTGTAGAGTTTGTTTGCCGAGTTGTTGTTGAAATTTATAGTCGGACGAGTTTTTAAAGTGTTGCGCCGAGCGTATGGCGCGAGTGCAAAGAGTTATTTCGATTTAAATTGAGTTTCGGATAGTTGTCAGAAAGATATGGGCTATTGTGGAGAGTTATGGACTAAGGTGGAGAGTTGTGGAGAGTTGAGCAGAGCTGTGGAGAGTTGTGGAGAGCTGTGGAGAGTTGTGGAGAGTTGAGAATATAAGTGAAAAGTTCTATTGCAGGCTCAGAGAGCTCATAGTTAACTGTGGAGAGTTGTGAAGAGTTGTGGAGAGTTATTTGGAAACTTGCGAAATGTAACAGAGGGCTATGCGAAATCGGTAATCTCTATTACTAGTTTATTGACTGTGCAGAGCAGAGGAGAATTATGATATCACAATGTGGAGAGTTGGAGAGTTATGGACTAAGGTAGAGAGTTGTGGAGAGTTGAGCAGAGCTGTGGAGAGTTGAGAATATAATTGAAAGTTCTATTGCAGGCTCAGAGAGCTCATAGTTAACTGTGGAGAGCTGTGAAGAGTTGTTTGGCAACCTGCGAAAGGTAACTGAGAGCTATGCGAAATCGGTAATCTCTATTACTAGTTCATTGATTGTGCAGAGCAGTGGAGAGTTATGATATTACAATGTGGAGAATTGGAGAGTTTGTATGGAAGCTGCCTGTACCTATGGACAGTTGGTGAGAGCTGTTGATAGTGAGATAAAGAGCTGTGGAGACCTTTAGTGACTTATTAAGGGTGGCCTGTGGAGACTTATAAAGGCTTAAGTATAAGCTAGACAACTTTCTTATGACGTTATTGGTAAAATCATCCACTAATATCAGGTGTATACATTGCTGCATAATATATGATATAGCGCGTTCAGACTTCTACTTGCATTCATTGAATGCTTTTTTTGTTGCAATTATTCAATATTGGTATAAGGCGAATTCAATTTATGTGAAGAGCTTATTTGGTTTACAAGTCGAACGTGTTGCTCTATTTAATATGGAAATCAAATATGCTGCGAAATGCTGTACGCTACACCGAGAAGTACCAAAAGAATTTCTATTGACTACAACAAAATATTATATATATAAAGTGCAGACGGAATTTTTTGAGTTTTATTTGCAACAAAAAAAAAAAAAAAAATAAAATAAAATTGAAGTGGAATACCAAATGAAATGTGTGTTTATTTATGGTTAATTTAGCACGAAATTGTTTTGGGTATCTCGGAAAATCGGGATTTACGTGAAAACGAAAGTATTTCATATTCGCCAAGCAAATAGTTTGGAAAATGAATCGAAAGATTAATTAAGGGCTCTTGGGAACTGAGCCATCATCTTAGTATAGTATAGCACATACCTTTTCGCTTTGAGCGGCCCAGACCGTGGAACGTGTCCAATAAACTTGAATCGGTATATATTTATGTGTGAATAATTTCGTTGTTAGAAAAATAGAAAAATTGAAAAACTAGAAACAAATTTTGGGTGTTGTCTATACGACGTGTTTTTCAATAATAAATGAAAATGTGATTCCAAACCAGGCTCTATGATTTTCATAGGCTACTATGATTTGATCCACTATAATAATGATGGAGCTCAAGTCGAAAGCAACAATGGAGGCACGCTGAACGACCCTTATCTCGAATTCATTGAAAATTCGGTTAACAATTTCAAACTCAACAAGGTGACAGACAACGGGCAACAGACTTCAAGCGCAGCCTGAGGGCTATTTCCTGCTTTGAGCTTGGACACTTCGAAGAGCACAAGCGTATCTGAAAGGCAGATATCTGAAGCCAAGGACAAAGTCGATAGCATTATCTTGTCTGCACTCGAGCTCGATTCGATTCGACATGATTCGGACTTGGACTCCGACTTGGCTATGGGAATGAATGAATGCAAAGCACAAAGCACAAATCACAGATTACAATTTCGCTTGGATGCTGCACACATGCACACACACAAACACACACACACACACACACACACACAAATATATACACAAAGAGTGCACCGAGAGGGGAGAGAGCGAGGCAGAGGCGTAACTAAAGGGATAAGGGGCTAGGGGGGGCGTCACTGAGGCAGGTGGATGGTTGCAGGGCAGTGGCATAACTCACTGGAATACATGAATAGTTGCATATGAAAAATCACCGAGCAGAAAACTCTATCTGTGTGCATGCATACATATATGCAAGCGAATGACCACTGTCCAAGCAGCGGGCTACACTGGGCGACAGCGGGGGAGGCGGAATAGGTGGGTGGGCAGGGCATAGGCGAGGTGACGTTAGATAAAGCCAAATACCATATGTGCTGGCCTCAAATTTCTCTATTGGCGAGAAATGATTGAAATGATATTTGCAGTTGTTATCGATTTTTATCGATATCGATATAGTTAGAGTTGTAGTGTTTTCTTTTAGTTAATTATATGTATATCAAGAGCTGCTAAAATATCTTATATTTAGTCGTATTTTTTACTTGAAAATATTCCAGTAAATGCAACAATTTTGTTGTAAAATTTTGCCCAAAATTTTGTTCAGTGTATTTTATATATGTGTATATATCTATAGAGAAAAGTCTAACTGAATGTGTGTATATATTGGAGTTGGCAATGCCGTTGACCACAAAATCATAAATGCACTTGTAAATCTCTATAAGTGTGTGTGTGTGTGTGTGTGTGTGTGCGTGTGTGTGTGCGTGTGAGTGTATGTGTGCGCATAAATGCCAAGTGCTGCTGCCACGCCCCCTTTGGCCGCCCATTGTTGCCGGTGTAAAGTGTGTGCACTGATAAGCAGGCAACACCCGAAAAAATGTGTGTGTGTGCGCGTGTGTGTATGTGTGTGTGTGTGTGTGGGTGTGTGTAAATCGGGATAGGAATTGGGCTAGCAACAGAGATAAGGTAACTGCCGCTGAAGAAGAGACTCACAGAGGGAGCATGAGAGGGGGAGTGGCTGGGTGGTGGGTGGTGGGGGGCACGTAGAGGGCCAGAGGGAGAGCGCATGGGGAGCCTGGAGGTTAGGCGAGAGGCTTCGACATAAATAGAATGCTAAACAGCACGCGCAAATGTGTCCTGCTGGAGCTGTTTTTAGAGCGGGCTGTGGTGTTTCTGGGCAATTGCAATATGTGGGCGTGGCAGTGTGGCAGCGTGGCAGCGTGGTTTTGCATGTGCATTGCCAGCTCTGACTTTGGCATTGGCCACGTCTGCGTTTCGCTTTCACATGTGGCACCAGCGCAGCGAACGGAGGCGTCAGACGGCAACGAGGCGTGGCACGGTTGAGCGGTGCGACGGTGGGGCAGAGGGAGGGAGGGAGAGCGTCCAGCATTGGCGACTCGGCGTGTCGGACAATGGCGCATAAATCATGCATAAAACTGAAAATGGAATATGAAAGCAACATGGCGTGCCTCTGTGTGTTGGTGTGCGGACGGGTGGGTGTGCATGTGTGTGTGTACCCATTGGTGTGGGTATTAGCGTGTGTGTGTGCGGCTTGTGAGCGGAACGCAGCGTAACACGCAACAAAGGAAACAAGTCTCGTTTGTATTGAAAATTTTGATTGCAAGTTGCGTTACGGATAAGACTCTAATATGTCTCTATGTGTGTGTGTGTGTGTGTGTGTGTGTGCCACTTGCCCCACAGGTATCGTTAAGCATTGCAAAGTGCATATCCATTCAAATATTTGGCAATCCATTCAATGATCGGATGAGTTTTTAATAAAGTTTCACGCGTTGCAATTCGCTAACTAATGGACTGAAGCGAGGGCTGAGCAACAGTTGAGCAGCTCGGCGAAAGAGCCAAACTGAAAGCTCCAACTGAAGGGAGAAGTGCCGAGAGGCATTGGTTACTCCAAAGAAGACTAAACGTAAGATATGCTTAAGCAATAGCTAGAAAGCGCAACTCAAGAGGATTAAGAGGATTGTATAAGTTCCTGAAAGCTTTAAGCAATATAAAAGCGCATTATAAACAATGCAAAGCTCGACTAAATCTCTACTTGAAAGTTTTTATGATCAAGAAACAGCTGAACAGAAATCAAATATCTTGAAACTGAGTTTTAAGCTTCTTCTCTAGACAACCAAAAATCGCATCGTCACTTTAATGCATATTTCTAAGATTAAAGCTTCTACTCGAACGTAACTAAAACTCTGCTGACTTTGAAAGCACTTTCAAGCAAGGATCTCAAGCAGAAGCCGATAAACCAATAGAGTGATCTCAAAGCTTTCAGATCTTAAAAATATTCCAGATCATGTAGGCCATTCAAAGAGTACTTTTCTGCATGCTCTCAAATTAGCTCTCATCGATCAAGCAAGCTCCACTTTAGATACTCTACAGCGCAAAAGCTCATTAAAGCTTTACCTCTCAGCTTAAGCCAGTTCTTGCAGCACTATTAGATCTCATATAATGTGCACAGTGCACTTAAGCGTTCACCTCATAAAGCTCTTAATCAACTGTCACTTGCAGCTTTTTCGATTAAAAAACACAAAGTAAACGCTTAACTCAACTTGGAGTCAAAGCGCTTTAATTAACTGATTTGAAGTTGTTTTCCTTTACTCTCTTTTGTGCCTCGTTCTTAGCTCAAAGTGCAGCGCCAGTCGTCTGACCCCGGCGAGTGGGTAGCAATCAGAAAATGCTTTGGGGCAATGCGGTCGCATTATTTGGCTGCGGCTCACCGATTCTCAGTTCAGAGTGCTGAACTGGTTCAGCTGAGCTGAGCTGGCTCGACTGCTCACCTGGTGGCCGGGTCGCCAGGTCCCGCGGCGAATTATCGAATATGAATAATAAATGAACCAAAAGTCGTTATGCGACGACAACAAGAACAAGAGCAAGGACGCAGAGGATGCAGGGACAGAGCACTTTGGAGGAAGAGTTGACTTCAGTATCGCGTTCAGGTAACAGCTACACTTCAAGAAAATTTCGTTAGCAAATCAATTTACCTGCATAAATATGAAAACTGTATAATATATTTGATCTAGGATAGGAATCTCATGGGATATGCTTATATAACTAAAGTTTGTGCTCCCAGACTCTTGTAATCATTTACTCTTGTGATCTTACCTTCTTATACTTTTAAGGTCTTATAATCTAGTACTTGAATTCTCTTATTCACTTTTACTCTTATACTGTTCTACGCTTACACACTTATACTCTCATACTCTTATACTGTTCTACGCTTACACGCTTATACTCTTATACTCCTATAAACTTATATTCTCATACTCTTATTCACTTACACACTCACACTCTTATACTCTTATGCACTCATACTATCATACTTATGTACTTATACCCTTATACGCTTATACTCTCATACTCTTATATTCTTATACCCTTAGACTCTTAGACTCTTATACGCTTATACTCTTATAGTCGTATACCCTAAGACTCTTAGACTCTTATACGCTTATACTCTTATATTCTTATACCTTAGTCTCTTATACTTTCATATTCTTTTATGCTAATACTCTTATACTCTTGTACTCGTATATTCATATAGTCTAATACTCATATACTCGTATACTCTAATACTCTTATACTCGTATACTTAATACTCATATACTCGTATACTCTAATAGTCTTATACTCGTATACTTTATACTCTTATACTCCTATGCTCTTACACTTTTACACTTTTGTGTTCTTATACTCTAGATGAAAACTTCTTATACTACTCTTATATTCTTACACTCTGGCATTCTAATATTCTGAAAACATCTACAACTTTGACATGTTGTCTTCTTCTCTGCTCAGTGTACGAATACGAGCCAGCACGCCCACTCTGTCGCACCGAACGCCTCCGCCTTCACCTGCGCAAAGGTGTCCTTGACAAAGTAGCAAACAAAAATTCTTCGCAGCGCACTTTTCGGCGTTCGGCTTTCGACGTTCGACGTTCGACGTTCGACGCTCGTCGTTCGCCGGTTGCAGCAGCCGCAGACGCAGCAGGAGCAAAAAATAACGCTGGGTCATAAGCTGAGCGCTGCAGGCATGATGTCTATATAGACACCGCAAAAAAATAAGATATATATATGTATATAGAATATATGTATATCTATATCTTTGTATATAATGTATAAAGGGCAGACGCCGAGGCGAACGCATTTATTCATTTAACCTTTCACTGCGAAACGAGCGACGGGATCAAACCAATAAACTTTTGTTGTTTGCTGCTGGCCAGAAAGGCGAAAGGCGAAAGGGGCAGCGGAGTATTAAGTAGAAAAGAGGGCGTGCCAAAGGCGAGCTGGCATGTGAAAAGTGGTGTGTGAGCGATGAGGGGGCCGGTGCGGTAGGTCACACTAAACGATGGCACGTAGC
Organism: Drosophila navojoa; assembly: GCF_001654015.2. The sequence goes on along the minus strand of NW_022046151.1, from coordinate 41,098 downwards.
GGCGTCAAGTAAATGGGAAAAGTTCCAGTCAAATTCTGATGAAATGAAATTAGTTTTCGCTTGAGTGTAACTTCCGTTTGTCGAATGACTGGACAGAATAAAAAACACAATTCTCTCTGTGAGGACCACTGTGAGTGTGTAGGTGTGTGCGTGTGTGCGTGTAGGTGTGTGTGTGTGTGCAGGTTAATCTACGGGCGAGCATAACACACGCCGCATATGAATGACGGCCAAGTGACATCAATTCGCCTTCAAAATCGTTATCCCAAAAGCTAACTGTCTCCCTCTCCCACACACACACACCAACAACATGGCGTGCCTCTGTGTGTTGGTGTGCGGACGGGTGGGTGTGCATGTGTGTGTGTACCCATTGGTGTGGGTATTAGCGTGTGTGTGTGCGGCTTGTGAGCGGAACGCAGCGTAACACGCAACAAAGGAAACAAGTCTCGTTTGTATTGAAAATTTTGATTGCAAGTTGCGTTACGGATAAGACTCTAATATGTCTCTATGTGTGTGTGTGTGTGTGTGTGTGTGTGCCACTTGCCCCACAGGTATCGTTAAGCATTGCAAAGTGCATATCCATTCAAATATTTGGCAATCCATTCAATGATCGGATGAGTTTTTAATAAAGTTTCACGCGTTGCAATTCGCTAACTAATGGACTGAAGCGAGGGCTGAGCAACAGTTGAGCAGCTCGGCGAAAGAGCCAAACTGAAAGCTCCAACTGAAGGGAGAAGTGCCGAGAGGCATTGGTTACTCCAAAGAAGACTAAACGTAAGATATGCTTAAGCAATAGCTAGAAAGCGCAACTCAAGAGGATTAAGAGGATTGTATAAGTTCCTGAAAGCTTTAAGCAATATAAAAGCGCATTATAAACAATGCAAAGCTCGACTAAATCTCTACTTGAAAGTTTTTATGATCAAGAAACAGCTGAACAGAAATCAAATATCTTGAAACTGAGTTTTAAGCTTCTTCTCTAGACAACCAAAAATCGCATCGTCACTTTAATGCATATTTCTAAGATTAAAGCTTCTACTCGAACGTAACTAAAACTCTGCTGACTTTGAAAGCACTTTCAAGCAAGGATCTCAAGCAGAAGCCGATAAACCAATAGAGTGATCTCAAAGCTTTCAGATCTTAAAAATATTCCAGATCATGTAGGCCATTCAAAGAGTACTTTTCTGCATGCTCTCAAATTAGCTCTCATCGATCAAGCAAGCTCCACTTTAGATACTCTACAGCGCAAAAGCTCATTAAAGCTTTACCTCTCAGCTTAAGCCAGTTCTTGCAGCACTATTAGATCTCATATAATGTGCACAGTGCACTTAAGCGTTCACCTCATAAAGCTCTTAATCAACTGTCACTTGCAGCTTTTTCGATTAAAAAACACAAAGTAAACGCTTAACTCAACTTGGAGTCAAAGCGCTTTAATTAACTGATTTGAAGTTGTTTTCCTTTACTCTCTTTTGTGCCTCGTTCTTAGCTCAAAGTGCAGCGCCAGTCGTCTGACCCCGGCGAGTGGGTAGCAATCAGAAAATGCTTTGGGGCAATGCGGTCGCATTATTTGGCTGCGGCTCACCGATTCTCAGTTCAGAGTGCTGAACTGGTTCAGCTGAGCTGAGCTGGCTCGACTGCTCACCTGGTGGCCGGGTCGCCAGGTCCCGCGGCGAATTATCGAATATGAATAATAAATGAACCAAAAGTCGTTATGCGACGACAACAAGAACAAGAGCAAGGACGCAGAGGATGCAGGGACAGAGCACTTTGGAGGAAGAGTTGACTTCAGTATCGCGTTCAGGTAACAGCTACACTTCAAGAAAATTTCGTTAGCAAATCAATTTACCTGCATAAATATGAAAACTGTATAATATATTTGATCTAGGATAGGAATCTCATGGGATATGCTTATATAACTAAAGTTTGTGCTCCCAGACTCTTGTAATCATTTACTCTTGTGATCTTACCTTCTTATACTTTTAAGGTCTTATAATCTAGTACTTGAATTCTCTTATTCACTTTTACTCTTATACTGTTCTACGCTTACACACTTATACTCTCATACTCTTATACTGTTCTACGCTTACACGCTTATACTCTTATACTCCTATAAACTTATATTCTCATACTCTTATTCACTTACACACTCACACTCTTATACTCTTATGCACTCATACTATCATACTTATGTACTTATACCCTTATACGCTTATACTCTCATACTCTTATATTCTTATACCCTTAGACTCTTAGACTCTTATACGCTTATACTCTTATAGTCGTATACCCTAAGACTCTTAGACTCTTATACGCTTATACTCTTATATTCTTATACCTTAGTCTCTTATACTTTCATATTCTTTTATGCTAATACTCTTATACTCTTGTACTCGTATATTCATATAGTCTAATACTCATATACTCGTATACTCTAATACTCTTATACTCGTATACTTAATACTCATATACTCGTATACTCTAATAGTCTTATACTCGTATACTTTATACTCTTATACTCCTATGCTCTTACACTTTTACACTTTTGTGTTCTTATACTCTAGATGAAAACTTCTTATACTACTCTTATATTCTTACACTCTGGCATTCTAATATTCTGAAAACATCTACAACTTTGACATGTTGTCTTCTTCTCTGCTCAGTGTACGAATACGAGCCAGCACGCCCACTCTGTCGCACCGAACGCCTCCGCCTTCACCTGCGCAAAGGTGTCCTTGACAAAGTAGCAAACAAAAATTCTTCGCAGCGCACTTTTCGGCGTTCGGCTTTCGACGTTCGACGTTCGACGTTCGACGCTCGTCGTTCGCCGGTTGCAGCAGCCGCAGACGCAGCAGGAGCAAAAAATAACGCTGGGTCATAAGCTGAGCGCTGCAGGCATGATGTCTATATAGACACCGCAAAAAAATAAGATATATATATGTATATAGAATATATGTATATCTATATCTTTGTATATAATGTATAAAGGGCAGACGCCGAGGCGAACGCATTTATTCATTTAACCTTTCACTGCGAAACGAGCGACGGGATCAAACCAATAAACTTTTGTTGTTTGCTGCTGGCCAGAAAGGCGAAAGGCGAAAGGGGCAGCGGAGTATTAAGTAGAAAAGAGGGCGTGCCAAAGGCGAGCTGGCATGTGAAAAGTGGTGTGTGAGCGATGAGGGGGCCGGTGCGGTAGGTCACACTAAACGATGGCACGTAGCGGCGTCAAGTAAATGGGAAAAGTTCCAGTCAAATTCTGATGAAATGAAATTAGTTTTCGCTTGAGTGTAACTTCCGTTTGTCGAATGACTGGACAGAATAAAAAACACAATTCTCTCTGTGAGGACCACTGTGAGTGTGTAGGTGTGTGCGTGTGTGCGTGTAGGTGTGTGTGTGTGTGCAGGTTAATCTACGGGCGAGCATAACACACGCCGCATATGAATGACGGCCAAGTGACATCAATTCGCCTTCAAAATCGTTATCCCAAAAGCTAACTGTCTCCCTCTCCCACACACACACACACTCTCTCTCTCTCTCTGTTACTCACTCACTCTGGCCGGTTGTGTGGGACAGCAATGAAACCACAAGAAATCGCTTATAAATGACATACTTTTACCACCCGCCAACGTAACAACAGCAACAGCAACAACAACAACTATTACGACTCATGTTGTTGTTGGCCACAATGTTGGGCGGAAAGTTTCAAGTGCAGCGTCATGGCACAGTGGGACAAAAACTGCAAAAGGCTAACACAAAAGGCCAGAGTTCAAGAGCTAAAGACAGACGCATGTTTATGTGGTTCTCTTTCTTATGCATGATTGGACTTGCATTGATTGACAAGCTGATAGACTGATTGATTCACTGAGTACTTGACCGTAGACTGATTGATTGAGGGACTAACACTAGTCTGATTGACGAACTGTTCGCTGATTTACTGATTGACTGACTAATTGCCATAGATGATTGACAGATTGATATGATGGATTGATTGAGAGACAGAATAACCACTATGATTGGATATGCAGTGATTGACAAGCTGATAGACTGATTGATTCACTGAGTACTTGACCGCAGGCTGATTGATTGAGGGATTAACACTAGTCTGATTGACGAACTGTTCGACTGGCTGACACGCTGATTTACTGATTGACTGACTAATTGTCTTAGATGATTGACTGATTGATATGATGGATTGATTGATAGACAGAATAACCACTATGATTGATATCTACCTGAATGAGTATTATTAACAGACTAATAAAGTCTGTTGAGTGATTAACTGATTGATTAACTGGTAGACTCATTGATTGACTGATGTACGGATTGGCTTACAGACTGACAGAATGATAATTGAAACTTGGACTGCTTGATTGAACAAGACAGTCCGCTCAGATAGCTGGCCGACTGGCTGCCTGTGTGCCTGATTGATAACCAGCTGACTCAACAGATTCTATATGCGTATAAGACTCATAGATTGACTCTCTTATTTCTATTCCAGGCCCACTGTGCACTATACGCTTTATGAAGTGGACCGCACTGATGACTCGGCATACCACAAACATAAAGACATGTACACACACACACACACAGAGAGTGTTACAGCAAAGTTTGAGTATCAATCAACGACAGTCAATCAATCAATCAATCAAATGCACCAAACAATGATGCCAGCCAACCAAGTCGATCGCGATGTGGCAATGGGAAGTGGAAGAGATGAAGTTTCCAATGAAATTTTCCACTACTTTCCACTTTGCCAAATGCCACTCAAAATGTTGTTCCTCGTTATTGCTGTTGTTCTTTGTGCTGTTGTTGTTGCTGTTGCTGTTGCTGTTGCTGTTAGGACTCGGGTTGTTGTTGCTATCTGTGACACCTTTTTATTTTGATGCAGGATTTTCCTGCTAGTTGGGGCTGCTCTCTAATATAGTTGACGCAGCATTTTCAGCTGCTAAAGCAAACGAACATTTTTGATATTTATAACTTTTCTAATTGCCATTCTCTGAGAGAGAGCGAGAAAGAGATAGAGAGAGAGATGGAGCCGCAGACTATGTGATATGAGACATTGCGGCCATTGCCCTGACAACGATTGCGGTTTCATTGCCTTGACAACGACTTCAGCCGCAGCTTCCACTGCTGCTGGTTGCTCTTCTTCAGCGGCTGCTTCTTCTTCGCCAGTTGCGGAAAAACGAAAACGATTTTTCCAAGCGAAAGTTGACGTTGCATTCGAAATTATTTACAACTAGCTGCTGCCTGGGCAACCAGAAGAAGCAGAGAAACCAACGACAAAGCAAATTTCAAGCTGAGAAACAGTTGCAATAGACGACCCGCTCACCCAAAATGCCACGCCCAAAAGCCCTGTGACGCCCCCTTTATTAGAAGGTCCCCCTTGCGCCGCCTCCCCCCCTTCCCTCCTCGCGAACTCGATTCCAGTGAAATGCACTTCAATGCTTAAATGACAATCAAGTTGGATTTTTTCAGCAGTTTTTGAGGTTCCGCGAAAAATCATTTGAGATGCAAGAACAGCAGATCTCAAGCGACTAGCTAATACCCTGTACTCCACTCGATCAAGAAAAATTTAGTCTTTAGTCTTTAGTCTTTAGTCTTTAGTCTTTAGTCTTTAGTCTTTAGT
>NW_022046151.1:0-35468 GCF_001654015.2 Drosophila navojoa | reverse complement strand
TTTAGTCTTTAGTCTTTAGTCTTTAGTCTTTAGTCTTTAGTCTTTAGTCTTTAGTCTTTAGTCTTTAGTCTTTAGTCTTTAGTCTTTATAGGCTCTTATATAGGCTCTTATATAGGCTCACAGCAGTTGCTTACTCCCAGCATTGGGTCAATTTCACGAGGTATACCCAAACTTGCTCATAAAAGCAAGCAACTTTTTAGTGCAACGACGAATGCAAAATGCATAACAACAACAGGAATAGCACAAGCGTAAAAAGTAGCTGAAAAAATGTGTAAATGAAAATGGAGAAGGGCAAGAGGTAGGCAGGTAGCAGAAGGCGAAGAAGAAGCAGCAGCGGGAGACGCCAAAGTAAGAGCAAAAGCGAAAGCAAAAGCATAACAACCAAAGCAAATTGGCGCAGACTTGAAAAAATGCTTAACTAGCTCTACAGCTTGAACCGTATACAAATATACTAATATAAATGTGTGTATGTATGTGTGTATAGAGAGCTAAATTGTGCAGAGTGCAAAGTTCAGTGCAAATTGAAACAGGTCTGTGGGAATACAGGGTACAAGCCATAGGACACGCCGCCCTAGCACCGTTATGCAGCCAAGAAGAGTATGCGTGAGGCGTAATTTAAGGGTCCAAGGAGTAATAAACCTTACCTATGTATATACATACACCTAGCTAACTCAAACTACTTACGAGCATACCAGACCTTACACCTATCAATATGGACTTGATCGAAGGGATGTAGGAGGAGTCTTCAGTTAACATTATAGACCTTGCACCATCCCATACCCGTACAAATTAATTGGCTCATTAGCTTTATATTTACAAACAATATATCCTTTATATCTATATCTAATATATGCCTATATCATATAGCTCTTTTAGAACTTGTAATACCGACATTTTAGCTTGTCTTGCAAGAGAACTTCAGTAAGCTTCAAATAGATCCTTGTCAGGGTATTCAATTGCTCTTCATGCCAAATGACATACTTGGTTAGCTTCAGGTTGTCAAGTCAAGTCAAGTCAGGCAGCTAAATAAGTATACCCAATAGACCAAGCAGGGCTACGGTCGGGCTGGGTGACTGTACAGCTACCCGATTTTAATCGTGACACCTGCCCAGCTGTCCAGCTGTCCAGCTGGTCGACTGCTCGCTGGGCCAGTGACACGCGACGCCGGGCAGCATAATTAAAAGTTAAGTACCTGACCAGAGGGGGAGGAGAGACACATATACGGCAAGCGTATGTCAGAGAGAGAGAGGTAGTCGGAGCGATTCTCCCTAGACGCAGCTCAGCTCGCAGACAAAGCCAAAGGCGGGCTGCAGCGTGAGTAGCCCGTGCTAAAATGGTAACAGCTCGTCTACGTTGAAATAACATGCTGCACTTTTTAATGGGCAGCTGCAATAGGGTGGGCACAATTGGGGGCTATGGGGGTCTAGGGGTTGCTCAGCGGGAGAGTCACGCTAGCCAAGCTAAAATGCTTGCCTGTTAAATTTTTCACAAAAGAACTTAACGCAAATACGCTTTAATGAGTTGTCATTGGCGCACGTTGCCGTGGCGCAAATACCCTACAGACGGTGCTGGGGTATGCTCGACGGCTCGAGAGTCGATTGTGAGGAAAAGATAAGCAATGGAATATTGCAACAAGCCTTGAGTTGATATATGAAATATTCCACTCACTGAATCAGAGCTGGTTTCCGAGTAATCAAATGAAAACTACGAGCGGTACAAAGGGAGCTTGAGATATGCTCAGGAGTCAAATGAGAAGAGTATGCTAAATTTGGAAAATGTCAAATAAAACTAAGAAAATTTCCACTTGAGAGTATTGCAAGTTCACCCAGAAGATACCGAGCCACATTGAAGCGGAGCATAATTTAATCTCAAGTCTCTGAGACAATTTTTAAGTGCGTCAAGTGTCGTCGCAGATTGTCGATGGCCGTGTCTATAAACATGCCCATATACATATGTATGTATAGGTGTATATACATATTTAAAGTCTATCCATGTGTCTTTGAGGGGAGAGCCGGCTGACAGCGCTGTCAAAGTCCTTGAATGAGTTTGTTGAGGTCGTAACTGCATTAAATGCTAAACTACTTATGAGTGTCGGATGGAAAAGGCGAGCCGGAGACTGCGGCGAGGGCGGCAATCGACGTCGATGTGGAGCGGAGTACATTTACGTGGAACCTCTGCAACTTGTTGCTGCTTATTAAGTCTCTCACTGGCACTGGCCCCGCATTTAACTAGTTGAGTGGTGCGAAGAGTCGCACTCAATGCAATTCCGTTTCGTCTATAATCAAATAAAGGGGCGTACTGTAAGGAGTGGGAGGCTTTTATAGGAAATAAAAGGCAGGAAGGAACTTCAGGACGGAAGCAAGTTATACAAATTAGGCTAGATTTGCTTGTTGACAATTATTTAATTGTTTAGTGTTGTGCAACGTTGCTCATCAATCGATGTCTTGGGCTATCGATGTTTGCAGTGTTGGTAAATCCTAAAATGTAGTTGGCTTCATGCACAACTTTTGGCAATTGGCATTTGTCATCTAATCGACCGCACGTTCGGATTAACTTCTAGAATTAAAAATCTCTCAGCCGAAACTAAATCTTGAATAACGATTGCTAGCTTACTATATCAGTTTATCTTACGTATTTGTCGGCCCTCGGTTTTAGTTCAGTTCTGTTAATAGTGTTCAATTTTAGACTTGAAAGTTAAACAAAATAAAATAAACCACACACATTTTCAGTTTGGGGATCTGTGAGTTTTCTGGCCTTCGCTGACTGAGTAGCCCTTTGTCGAGCCGAGCCGAGCTGAGCTGTGCTGTGCTGTGTCATAACTGAGCATTCTGTGAATGTGTTCACTTCTCAATATATATTTTCTATATTTTTTATTGTGCTGTATTTTAGCAGTGGAGAGAAGAAATCGTCAAGTGCAGCCGTGGTCACGAGTGTATCAATCTGTTTGAATGGGAGATGGCTTTCGTGGCTACCAATGATAAGCATGGCAATGAGGTAATGCGAGTAGTTCTCTCTACGGAGCCGGGCAACAAAACAGTGGCTTCCTGTCAGAATGTGAGGATCAACTGCAGCTCCGTTGGAGTCCGGTCGTATACACAGTAAGTCATCTGAGCCTTGTAGATGTAGATGTGTGCTTCAAAATAGTTTTCGTACTGCAGCGCAGGGCGTTTCGATCATCGACATCGCTTCCATTACTTTGCGGACTCGGCGCACCGTATGCGGAGGACGGACCTTTATCTGCTGCACGGGCAGAAGGGCTACAAAGACGGAAAGAATGAGCAGGCACTGGGGAAGCATCAGCAGAAGCTAGAGAGGGGGGAACATTCAAAGAAGGAAAAGAAGCAAGGGGAGCAACTAGAGAAGCGGGCAGATGGGAACTTGATGCTGGATATGCCTTACCTAAATATGACCATGGGGCGCAAGGAGCAGAAGGAGAAGGCACAGCAGGTGACATTGAAGCCGAAACTGAAAGAGAAGGCGGTGCAGACGGAGCTGGAGAATAAGGCAGTCCAGTACGCGTTGAATAAGAAAGAGATGTCAGACCGGAAGAAGTTGCTGCTAGAGCAGATAGAGAATGCAGAACAGAACAATGTGGATAAGAAAAAGAAGTCAGAGCAGGAGACATTGCAGGTAGGGCAACAAGAGAAGCCCGAACAGAAGACAGAATATAAGACGTTACTGGTAGAGCAGGAAAAGTCTGAGCGTAAGACTTTGCAGGATAAGAGAGAGAATGCAAAACAGAAGATTTTCCAGGTAGATCAGACAATGAAACCAGAACGGAAGACAGAGCAGAGAGAGAACGCAGACCGGAAAATGTTGCCGGGTGATAGGAAAGAGAAGGCAGACCGAAATGCGCTACATGTAGAGCATATGACTTTACAGATAGAGCAAAAAGAAAAGTTTGAACGCAAGGTGGATACAAAAGAGAAAGCCGTACAGGTAGAGCAGAAAGATAAGCTAAGAAATACGCTGCTGGTAGAGCACAAAGAGAATGCAGAACAGAAGCCGGTGCTAGCGGAGGATAAGAATGATAAGACAGAACAAAAGAATTTGTCTGTAGAGCAGAAAGATAAGTCAGAGTATAAGACGCTACAGCTAAATCAGAAAGACAAGTCTGCACGGAAGACGCTCCAGGTGGATACAAAAGAGAAGGCAGTACAGGTAGAGCAGAAAGAAAACAGAAGGAAGACGCTGCTGGTAGAGCACAAAGAGAATACAGAACAGAAGCCGTTGCTAGTGGAGGATAAGAATGATAAGACAAAGCAGGGCGACTTTCCGGCAGAGCAGAAAAAGAAGTCAGAGGAAAACCCTCTACAGATAGAGAAGATTGACCGAAAGAATTTGTTGATAGAGCAGAAAGATAAGTCAGAGTATAAGACGCTACAGCTAGATCACAAAGACAAATCTGAACGCAAGACGCTCCAGGTGGATACAAAAGAGAAGGCAGTACAGGTAGAGCAGAAAGATAAGCTAAGAAAGACGCTGCTGGTAGAGCACAAAGAGAATGCAGAACAGAAGCCGGTGCTAGTGAAGTATAATAATGATAAGACAAAGCAAAGCGATTTGCCGGTAGAGCATAAAGAGAAGTCAGAAGAAAAGACGCTACAGTTAGAGAAGAAAGAGAAGGCAGAACGGAAGACATTGTTAGTGGATAAGACAAAGGCAACGCGGAAATCTTTTCAGGTAGAGCAGTTAGAGAAGGACACGTTGAAGTATTTTCTGTTAGAGCAGATAGAGAAGGCGGCGCAACAAACGCTGCAAGTAGATCGGACAGAGAAACCAGAGCCGAAGACGCTGCACGTTGAGAAGACAGACCGGAAAAATTTGTCGGTAGAGCAGAAAGAGAAATTAGCAGAAAAGAAGTTAAAGCTAGATCAGAAAGAAAAATTGGAACGCAAAACGCTCCAGGTGGATAAAAAAGAGAAGGCAGTACAGGTCGAGCAGAAAGATAAGCTAAGAAAGACGCTGCTGGTAGAGCACAAAGAGAGCGCAGAACAGAGACCGTTGCAAGTGGAAGATAAGAATGATAAGGCAGAACAGAACAATTCGCCGGTAGAGCACAAAGAGAATTCAGAGAAAAAGATGGCAAAGATAGAGAAGAAAGAGAAGGCAGAACGGAAGAATTTGTCGGTAGAGCATAAAGAGAAGTCAGAGTATAAGACGCTACAGATAGATCAGAAAGAAAAGCCTGAACGGAAGACGTTGCTGGTAGATAGAAGAGAGAAGGCACTACAGGTAGTGCAGAAAGATAAGCTAAGAAAGACGCTGCTGGTAGAGCACAAAGAGAGCGCAGAACAGAGACCGTTGCAAGTGGAAGATAAGAATGATAAGGCAGAACAGAACAATTCGCCGGTAGAGCACAAAGAGAATTCAGAGAAAAAGATGGCAAAGATAGAGAAGAAAGAGAAGGCAGAACGGAAGAATTTGTCGGTAGAGCATAAAGAGAAGTCAGAGTATAAGACGCTACAGCAAGATCAGAAAGAAAAGTGTGAGCCCAAGACGCTCCAGGTGGATAAAAAAGAGAAGGAACAAAACAATTTGCCAGTAGAGCAGAAAGAGAAGTCAGAGGATAAGACGCTACAAGTAGAGAAGAAAGGGAAGGCAGAACGCAAAATGTTCTTGGTAGATAAGAGTGTGAAGGCAACGTGGAAGTCTTTTCAGGTAGATCAGATAGAGAAGGCCACGTTGAAGTATTTTCTGTTAGAGCAGATAGAGAAGGCAGAGCGAAAAATGCTGCAAGTAGATCAGACAGAGAAACCAGAGCGGAAGACACTGCATGTAGAGAAGACATACCTGAAGAATTTGTTGGTAGAGCAGAAAGAAAAGTCAGAGTATAAGACGCTACAGCTAGATCAGAAAGAGAAGTCTCAACGAAGGACGTTGCTTGTGGATAATAAAGAGATCACAGAACAGAAGGGGAAAGAACAGAGACCGAAGGCTGAACGGACGACGTTGCAGGTAGAGCAGAAAGAGAGAGCTGAACATAAGATGATGGCGGTGGATAAGAAAGAGAAGGCAAACCAGAATTCTCCACAGGTAGAGCAGAAAGATAAGTCAGGGCACAATATGTTGCAGGCAGAGCAGAAAGAAAAGTCTGAACAGAAGATGTTGCTGGTGGATAAAAAAGAGAAGGTAGAACAGGAGGAGGTACAGCAGAAAGAGAAGCCAGAACAGAAGACCTTGCAGGCAGAGCAGAAAGAGAAGTCTAATAAGATGGTATTGCAGGTGAAACAAAAATTGAAGTCTAAGGAGCAGACAAAACGTCGATATCATAGTCAGTACTTGGAATGGTCGTACGAAGCGATTTCGCAGTCGGAGAAAACGTCACAGCTGAAACAGATCTCGCAGCCAATAAAATCGCAAACAGAGAGATCGAAGTATGAGATAAAACCTCTGCTAACAAATTGTCAGACGGAGAAACTAAAGCCAGAGAGCTTACATCTGGAATTCTTAAAAGAACAGACAATTCAAGTGATGCGTTCAGAGCCAGAGAAGTCACAGAAGGAGATGTGTCTTCAAGCAGACTTGCAGCCAAAGCGTGAGAAGCGAACCCAAGCGAAACACAAGGTACAGCTGCAAATGAACTCGAAGCTGACGGTGTTGGACTCGGACATTCCGCGCGCGCTCAAGACTAGGTCACATACAGAGCCGACTTTGAAGAATGTCAACGAATCACAGCGCAAAGCCAAGTCACAGAATAACTTGCCACTGGATCCGGATCAGAATCAGGAAACGAAGTCGTCTGGGACTTCATCGCATCACAGCCATGGAAGTCGAACTGTCGCTGAATTGGGGCAGTGGAACAGCGCTGAGATCGTAGCGCATAGCACGCTGCTCTCCATGCAGGAGCAGATGGCCAAGCGAGACAGCAATAATTCATCGCCCTTGTCGTCGCCCTTCCACGCCTGGCTGGCTGCCAAAAAGTAAGCTAGCTCTATCTACATCAATGAACGATTGGGTTTATCAATTCATTACATCTCATTTTGTTTTACTCCGCCTACGCAGGGAGAAGCAGGATCAGCTGAAAAGGGAGCGCCGTCTCTCAACAGAGCTGGAAGAGCAACGTGCTAAGGAGCGCACGCGTCTCGCCCAGCTGAACTATGAGCTTTGGATCAAGAATAAGAACTCTCAGCTGCGACGGGCCAAGTCGGATGTGAGCTCCGGTCAGCTGACAACCCATTCGCGTCAGTCGCTGCCAGCCTCCGAAGCGCAACGCCGTCTCATCGAATGGGAGCGCGAAAAGCTGGCCGAGCTCAGGGAGCAGCGGCTGAAGCGTGAGGCCTACATCGAACGGCAAAATCAACTCGAGACGGCGCGCCGCGAAATGAGCGCCGAGGCCTTTGAGCAATGGGTCCTGGCCTCTCGCAACAAGCCGAAGCCCGTGCCCATGGGCAAGGGCCTTGACTCGCTGCGCGGCACTACCGCGCCCCTCTTCACGAACCCCAACGAATGGAAATCGGTGCATGGGCCCATCGTCAAGAAGCCGCAGAATCCGCCGCCGCAGCCGCGTCCGAAGCGCCCGGGGCCCGACTACGAGCGTCTCGAGCGTCTGGCTCAGCCGCGACGCACGGTCTGCAAGCAGAGCCCCAATGTGCGGCCAGAGCCCCTGAAGCTGAGCAGCTCCCTGGACAGCTGCCTGTTGCGTCCGCAGCGCACGTCCATGATCTGGAACAAGGACAATGCACAGCGCGTGCGCGAAATGAAGCGGCACACATCGCCGGACGGGGCGCAGCTGGAGCTGCACGACGATCAAGTGGAGCAGCTGCGCCAGCAGCAGGACCAGCAGGACAGCAAGATTCTGCCGAAAAAGTTTCAGGACAAGCGCGAGAAGCTGCGCCTCCGGCTCAAGGACTGGCTCGCAGAGGGCAAGGCGCTGCCCGAGCGCAGCCGCAACAACAGCTGCACCGACATCAACTACGAGCTGAAGCAGGAGCAGAAGCATGAGCTCAAGCAGCAGCAGCGTCGCGCCGTTTTCGCCGAAGAGGCGGCCCTGGTGCAACGCCGTCGAGTCGTCTTCAATGAGACGCGCATTCTACGCTCCGACGAGCATCTGCTGTCGGCGGCCAACAAATCGAATAAGCCGCTGCAGCGAGCACGCAGCATCGAGCCCAGACATTTACTCAAGTCGAAGGAACCTCAGAAAGTGAAGCCATGGCGTTAGATTTCGGTTCAGGTTTGCTTAGAACGCCCTGAAGGCCCTTTCCTCCCCGCCTCCCTCACTCACGTCAATTCCCTATATCGTCAACATCCTCTCATTTCAATTTCTTTTTTTTTGTAAGTTTTTCAAAATATATTTTTTACTCGGGCCCAAAATCTGTTTGCTTTTTGAATTGGTTTTCTAATCAAATTATAGAAATATATTATAGGAAGAGGAGGAAATATAATCCTCACTTTCTTTTCAACTAGATTTGCCCGCAAGTAGCTCAGCTCTGCAGGGAAATTCCAGTCAGGTAGAGGCTTAGACCCGTAAGGCTTCCCAGTGGGCCGCTCACAGGAACCGCAGCCAGCTGCTGCAATTGCAGAGAATACCTTCCCATAAACAACTGTAAATGGAGTTCGATGCAATGTAATGCAGTTGATGCTGCTCCAATCACGCCGAGAGCTCTGATTGAGAACAGCAGCTCGGAATAATTACAGCCACTTGCGTGCAGATTACCTCAAGTTGGCTCGAAGACAAAGCGACAGCGACAGTTCGCAGTCGACAATCGAAATGATGTCAGTGGGCAGGATGGATTTGTGGGTGGGTGTTCGGTACAGGCAAATCGATACGGCTTAGGCTCTATACAAGCACTTGGCTCATTTGCATTACTACGGCCTCTCAGCTGGCTGGCTGGCTGGCTGGCTGGGAGGGCTAGCTCGTTGGTTGCAGAGGCCTGGTCGGCCAGTCGACAAAATGGAACGTTGGCGCAACAAAGTGGCCGTGGTTAGCGGCGCCAGCGCTGGCATTGGGGCTGCCTGTGCCCGCGCCTTGGCCGGTGCCGGTCTGGTGGTCGTTGGCCTGGCCCGGCGCCAGGAGCGCATCGAGAAGATGCGAGCAGAGCTGCCGCCAGCCGAGCAGCGGCGCCTGCATGCCCGACGCTGCGACATAACGCGCGAGTCCGAGGTGCTCGACGCGTTCGACTGGGCGCAGCGGGAGCTGGGCGGCGTGCATGTGCTGGTCAATAATGCGGGCATCATTGCCACCACGGAGCTCAGCGGGCCGGGCAATACCCAAGCGATACGCGACACCATCGAAACGAATCTAATGGGCAGTGTCTATTGCATCCGCGAGGCATTCCAAGCAATGCGACGACAGCAGCAGCAGCAGCAGCAGCAGGCGGAACAGCAGGAGCTGGCCGAGGGCCACGTGATCATTGTGAACAGCGTTGCGGGGCAGCAGGTGCCAAATCTGGGACCTCAAATGCCATCGCTAAACATTTATCCGGCGACCAAGTTTGCGCTGCGTGCCATGCAGGAGATCTACCGCCAGGAGTTTCAGCGCCATCAAACGCACGTCCGGGTCTCGGTGAGTGGGGTAAAGGCAGGCCAGGAATGTGTAATACCCAAACGCCCGCCTCGTGTCACAAAGCGTGAGCTATTCGAAATGCTGTTTGTCTCTTTAATTGGAAATCGGAAAATGTGAATCTCTGCCTCAGACGCACTCCATGTGAATATTTGCCGTACCGTGCGATATCTCATGCCTCTAGCCCAGCTTCATCTGGACTTAGTATCAGATGTGCCCGCCCCTCAATCCCATCTTTCGTTTAACTATCCATCGTCTATTTTATTCAAGCTTCCTGTGAAGCTCCCATCCGAATGACCTTTCAAAGGACCTGACATTCCACATTCCCTATCATCTTCTCTCGATTGTCCATTACAGCTTCGACTTGCCCTGTTCTTCGACCTCACCCTCCATCTCTATATATAAGTATATATCTTAGAGTCCCATCGCCTCAACTCTCTTGATTATCAATCCCTCCCTCAGCTAAGCTAGCCCTTAAAGATTTAGTCAAACATTGATGTACTCCTCCATCTTAATTGCTCACAATTTTATGCTTGATATCTGATTTCAGACCATTAGTCCCGGCATTGTCGACACGGACATCCTGCCCGAGCAGATACAGGGCGTCATCAAGCCACATATGCCGATGCTGCGCTCTGAGGATGTGGCCGACGCCGTACTCTGGACCATCTCAACTCCATCCAATGTGCAGGTGAGCATGAAATATTGTCTGCATCATATCTGTATATTACGTCCAATACGTTTTCCCTCAACAGGTACAAAACATTACCATCAAGCCGCAGGGTGAAAAATTTTAATTACAATTCGAATATTAAAGATAGATATATCGTCTAGCTAACCGAGATTGTACTGTTCTTTAGGGGGCTGTCAGTGTGCTCAGGGTTCTCATAGGGTTGGGCCCTGCTCACGCCTTCAATCATCAATCAAACTCTCACAGTGTGGCGCTCATTTGAATGTCTGTGGCCAGCCAGAGGCCCCGGGGACTTGAAACTTGATTGAAGCACATTGTACGCTGCCAGGCGCTTTGACCCAGAAGAAGATCAACAATTTCCACATCGATCAGGCACCAATTGTTACACACACACACACAAAAGTAGAACACGAAACAGTAGAGGAAAAACCCAAAATGGAAGGGAACAACAAAATCCCGTAAGGAGAGGAGAAATTTGCATTTTCTGTTTTACAAATGACGCAGGTGCTGTGGCTAAGGCTAAGGCTAAGGCTCGATGCAGGATGCGGAGCGTCGGACAAGCAGCTCATTGGATTGCCAAACAACGAGCCAAAACACACACGCACACACACTCTGGTGGCATAACGAGGGCCAGCCGAGAGGGGTCACTGCACAGGAACATTTCGAGCAGCTCAATTTTTGGCTAAAATGTGGGCTCGACCCTTCCTTTTAGCCAGCACTCAAATCAACAGCAGCAGCTGCGATTCCTACGACCAACTGTCTCTATCCACTCACACTTTCTATACCACACACACACTCTCTCTATCTCTCTCTCTCTCTATCTCTATCTCTGTCACACATCGATGCTGGCCTTACCTGTTACCTGGCTAAAAACAAAAGGGGGGGAAAAGAATTGCTCGAGCAATGTCTCACAATGAAAATGGATTAAAAGGATAAGTGGGCGGCAGAGCGTGTGGGCGTTGTCTTGTGGTTGAACTCCATAGAGCTCGACCGCCTCTACCTCCACCTCTCTACCGTTCGCTCCCCCTCGAGGCTTGCGGACTGCAGCTGCATTGTCGGCGCTGCTGACCAAGTCAGCCCCAAAGGCTCCCTCTCGATTGTCGGCCTAATTGAATTAACCTAAACAAAAACATTAAAAACTTCAATCTTAATTACTGTCACTGCACTGGGCCCAGTCCAGAGCATTTTAGGCCAGTCATATGCAGATTTAGCCTTACCTCTTTGAGCTTCAAAGCTGCATTAAGCAACTTTCAGGCAAGTAAATCTAGACAGGGGTCTTACTTATATGCAAAGCTTACCAGATAGTATTCAAGTAAGCTTAAGGATCCTGCTTAAAGCTCGATCAGCGCTGCACTATATGCCAAAAGCTTTTTGTCGCGAGCTTTTAGTGTGGGCGAATAAACACTTTCAAGCTGAAGAGTAAGAACTATTGAGTATAATAATCAGCATTAGATGAAAAGGGAATTTTTTTACGGCATATCTAATCTCTTAGCACAAAGCTTTATAAGCGCTGCACTATATATCAAAAGCTTTTGGCCGAAAGCTTTTAGTGTAAGCGAATAAACAATTTGAAGGAAACAATTGAGTATAATAATCAGCATTAAATGAAGAAGACTTTTTCAAGGCATATCTAAGCTTGTAGCAAAAAGCTTTTGGATTGAGCGCAAGTAGTAAAGTCTTGCTGAAAGCTCCACTAAATGTCAGCAGTACTGGCAGAGCTAACAGTCCAAGTTCTATTTACATAGAAATCCATATAAAGCGAGAGCTTTAATCAAAGCTAACTGCCTAATGCTTAGCTTCTAGCAGCTTTAAGCTGACTACAATGAATTCTTAGTTTAACTTTAAGCAGCTTTCAGCTTTCCGTTTAAAACAAAAGCGTTGATTGAGGGAATTCGATTTTATTTTATTGCCTTTGATTTGTGTGTGGCCTAAAGTTGACTAGCTTGAACTGTCTAGCTACGCGGGCAATTGTTGAGAAGCTTTTGGATTCAGCGAAAGCTATAGCGCGGCTACAGTTATGATTGGCTAGTGATGTCAAGGTTGGCTATGGGGTTGGAGCTTTAGCTTGAAGTCAGTTGGTTAGCTGAATCGCACGCAGCTTAAAGCTTTGGGGAAAAAGCTCTCTCGTTGCCCGCTCACTGCTTGCGCTGCGCTGACTGCTGCGCTGCGTGCTGCGCCGAGCTGATGGTCTCCAGACGGCGCCGCAGCGAGCGCTGCGCCGCGGACAGCGGCACGTGCAGATAGAACGAGGTGACTGGCTGCGCATGCTTGCGCTGCCGCGTCGCAGCAGCGACAGCAGCGGCAGCACCAGCGGCCGACACTCTCTGCTTGTCTCGCCGCGGCTGCTGCTGCTGCTGCTGCGACTGCATCAGCTGCTGCTGCCGGATCTGCTGCATGACCTGCAGCTGCGGCGGCGGCTTGGCCGTCTGTCGCGACATCCAGCGCTGCCAGGCGAGATGGCTGAGCTCCTCGCGCAGGCTCTGGTGCGCCTGGTCCTCCTGCTGGGCCTGCTCCTGCCGGTCGCGCCGCTGCCGCGCCTCCTGCTGCTTGCGCTGCCGCCACACCAGCAGCGACTGCTGGCTCTTCTTCTGCCGCTGCAGCGTCGCGATCTCCGCGGCCAGCGCCTCGTCGAAGCGCGACTCCTTCAGCATCAGCCGCTTCTTCTTCGCACTCAGCCACTCCGCGTAGCTCTTGTCGGCCATTTGCTGGCGCAGCTGCTTCGCCTGCTGCACCCGCTGCGCCTCGCGTCGGCTCTGGCGGCGGCGCAGCGACTCTTGACTCCTGCGGGAGAGAAGGAGGGCGGGGTGCGAGAAGATAAAAGAGAAAAAGTGGACGAGAAAGCGATGGAGAGAGGGAGAGTGAACATGACGAAGGGAAAGGGAACGAATGAAAGGAAAGGAAGAAGGAAAAGATAAGAAAGAAAGGATAGGAAAGAAAGGGAAAGAAGTAAGAAAGGGAAAGAGTTCACTCACATCTTTCAGAGGGAAGAAAGCGTGAGGAGCGAGAAGACAGAAAAGGGAAACGAAAGAATAGATAAAAGGGATAGAGGGATAGAATAGGGATAAAATGAAAAGAAATAAGATAGGGATAGAAATAAGAAATAAAGAAGAAACAGCAAAAGAGTGAAATGAAATGAAAAGAACAGCGAAGTTGGAAAAGGAAAAAGGAAAGAATAGATAAAAGGGATAGGGCGAAAAATGAAAATAAATGAAATGGATAGAGACAAGAAATGAACATGAGACAGAGAAGAAGTGAGAGAGTAAAGAAGAAAGGGAAAATGCGGGAGAATACTCTTTCGATTCCCTTTTATCGACTCACCTCTTGCGCAGCAGCCACTGCTCGAAGGTCAGGCGGCGCTGGCCGGGACGGGGGGGCGGCTGCCAGTGGGGCAGCCACGGCGAGGACTCCAGCAGCTGCTGCTGCCGCTGCTGCAGCTGCTCCAGCTGCGCCTGCCGCAGCTGGGCGGCTCGGCTCGTTGTGCTGGAGTCGTGCGCCTCCAGCCAGTAGCTGTCGCTGCCGCTGTTCTGCTGCAGCTCCAGCGGTGGCAACGGCGACGGCGACGGCGACGACGACGTTGCTGCGGCGTGTCGCGGTCGCGTCACTGCCTGCCGCGTCTGTCGCTCCGCCGAGCTGGAGCGGTTGCCTGCCAGCTGCCGTGGCGCAGACGTCGGCGTCTCCTGCAGCCGCAGTCGCAGCGTCGGATAGACCTTCTGCTGGCTAGTGGAACGAGGGCAGAGTTTTTGCTGCAGCTCAAACAGTTGGCTCTGGCCGCGGACTCACCTTTGGCCGCTGTTGTTGTTCAGGTGCGTCTGCCGTCCCACTTCACCTCCCGCTACGCGGCCGCCAAGTGCTGCCAACGGCTGCTCCTGCTGCTGCTGCTGCTGCTCCTGCTGCTGCTGCTGCTCAGTCGGCGCTGTTCGCTCGCTCTCCTCCACAGCCATTGCCAAAGCCCCTAAAGCAGATCAATTCAAGATTTAATTTTGAACTATTTTTCGAGTTTCTGAATTTAAAAGCACAAAATTTTCCACAATGTTTTTTGTTCGTATTCCCTTAAGCTCGTTTGCCTAGATGCTGGAGAAATCTGTGACAGTCAAGTCAAGGCAAACGGAGTGTGTGACAGAGAGAGCGAGAGAGAGAGACAGACAGAGTGTGACAGGGATAGCGATGCGATTCTGCGATTCTCTTAAAGTCAAGCAAGAGAGGAAGCAACTCTCTCTCTCTCTCTGTCTCTGTCTCTTGCCGAAAGTGGGCGCTGTTGTGGGCGTGGCTGGCTCAGCGGACTCAAGGGTCGCAATACTCTCGAGGGGCAGCCAGGTGAAGGTCGTGCGTAGCATTCATCAAGTATTTGCCGTTGTCGTTGTCAAATAGCAGCAACAACAACAACAACAATAAAACTTACCTTTCCCATTTGTGTTTTCCTTTCTGTCTTCCGCGCGTTCTTGTTGACTGAGCTGCAAACAATTTGTTACAGGTGCAGAGAGAGAGAGAGAGAGAGAGAGGTGGGGAGTGGGAGCGGGGGAGAGAGAGGTAGAGAAGTGGGTGAGCTGCAACTGCAACAACCGACAACAACAACAACAACAATAGCAATGCGAAATATTTCATTGCATTCAGTCAAAACGTCACAGCCACGCCCACCGCTGTCGCCCGTTCGCCCACAAATTGAGAGACAGGCGACATTTATTTGTATTATTTTAATTGCAGCTAAGCAGTGAAAGCTGCGGGCAGAGGCAGAGGCAGCGGCAGAGGCAGAGGCAGAGAACTGTTAAAAGTAGCGGTAAATGCAGAAGCAACGGTGAAAGCAGCGACGCCGGCAGAGGCAGCCATTTCGATGCAGTTTGGTGTGAAGCGAACGAGCAGGAGCAGGAGGAGCAGGAGCAGGAGCTGGAGGAGCAGGAGCAGGAGCAGCAGGAGTAGGAGGAGCAGGTGTGAAGCTTGCTAATACAAACAAAAGACGCTAGAGCGAGACAGAGCGAAGACGAAACGCAGATAGAGCAGTGAGAATGAGAGTGAGAGTGTGAAGGTTTGTGGGTGTGCGACAAGGACAGAGAATTGTTAAGTTGAGCAAAGCGAAAGTGAAATGCAGAGAGAGAGAGCGAAAGAGAGTTTTGCTAGTTTTTGGGGGCCACACTTGACATTTAACTGTTAAATTGTTAACTGGCAACTGACGCCGGCGTCGCAGCCAACGTCGCCGTCGCCGTCGCTGTCGCCGTCAGCGGCAACTGAATAATAATGACATTTTAATTAAATGAAAGCCCGAAGAGGCGTACCGCCCGTCCCGCCCGTCCGCCGCCTCCTGTCGACTGCTCCTGACAGACTCTGTTCGAGCTGAACTGAAATGCGAGACACGCCCCACCGCCCACCGCCCACCTAGCGAGTGCCAGGCCACATAATAAGCCATTCAAGCACGAAAGCTATTAGAAAAGCATTGCGAAATTATTATTAAAGCAAGTGCAGAAAGCTCAAGCAGTGGAGCGAGAGGTGAAGAATTTAGAGAAACGAATGACGATCTGGTGTGAGATCATATAAGTAGGTCATTCAGTGGGGTGAGAAGTGTTCATGGATAACAATGCGATAGTTCGAGCGAGCGAGGAAAACTCTCAGATGATTCTTTTTCACTATCATTATCAATTTCTGTATCTCTGTATATATCTCTCTCGCTCTTGCAGCCTCATTCAGGCTCTTTTACTCTTTCTATCCCTCTCCTTCTCTGTCTCTCTCACTCTCTTTCTCTCCCTCACTCTCTTTCTCTCCCTCACTCTCTTTCTCTCCCTCTCTCTAAATTTCACTACTCATGCCTATCACTCTCTCTGTCTCCCTCAGTGTCTTTCATTCTTCCTATCTTTCCAGCCCTCTCTCCTATTCTCCCATGATCTCTCTCTCTTTTTTCCCTCTCATTCTCTCTGTATTATATGTATATGTTTGTCTCTTTCTCCCTCTCTCTCTCTCTCTCTCTCTATCTATCGAGGAAAACTGTTGTTACTTTCTCATTATCCTTCTCTGCTTGAGTCTCTATCTTTCTCTCCCAGTCTCTCTGTCATCTGTCTCTCTTAGTCTCCCTGTCTCCCTTAGTCGCATTCCCACTTTTTTTGTCTGCCTCGGAAGCTATCTGTATCTCTCTGTCTTTCTCCCTCTGTCATTTTCTGTCTCTCTCAGTTTCTTTCACTCGTCCTCTCTCTCTCTTTCTCTCTCTCTCTCTCTCTGTTTCTCTCTATGTCTCTTTGGCACTCTCTTTCTGGCTTACTCTCGCCTTGTCTCACTTTCCCTTGCTCTCTCTTTCTGTCAGATATTTGCCTATTGACCCAATTCTCTGTATACACCCCATGTATATATCTATTTTCTATGATACCGGGTATACACGACTATTAGCCTAAATACTAAATTGCCTTTTCTGCAGCTTCAATCAAGTTTTCCTTCTCTCTTAGCAACTTTTCACTGAAAATACCCTACAAATGTGAATAGAGTGGGGTATGCACGACTGCCACTGGGCAAGGGTACATCCCATTCAATGCTACGCACAGCAGGCGCTTTACGGCGAGCAAGGCTTTTCCCGCAGCTGTCCAATTCCAGCCGCGCCTATATGCCCGCTCTGCCCGTGCGCTGCATAGGGTATACGACGATATGCGACGCGCATAAATTGCCAAATTGCAGTTGCCAGGTAAACGGTAGAAAAAGAAGAAGAAGAAGAAGAAATGTCGTCGTCGAGCAGGCGGCGAGAGGGTGAGAGGGCGACAAAAGGCGACACCCTGTGCCAAGTGACGCCCCCTTTCGGGCGGTGCACCCTGTGTGGAGCGAGTTGTAATTGAAAAAAATTGCGTTGCATACTTGTAGGCATGATTTATAACAACAACAACAACAACAACAACAACAACAGCAGCAGGGCTGAACATAATAAAAACTGTGGAGATAGTGAGAGTGAGAGAGTGAGAGAGAGAGGGCGAGAGAGGCAGCAGCAGCAAAAAAAATGTCACGCCAATTGCTGAGACAAACAATTTTGCTTATTGTTGTTGTTGTTGTTCCTGTTGTTGTTGTTGTTGTTGCTGCGTCAGCAACTTTTCGGTTGTTGCTGCTGCTGCTGCGGCTGCGGGTATTGGCAAATGCGTCGAAAGACAATAAACGTAACCACATGCATAAAAAGAAGGCCAAGCGCGAGGGGGGGGAGGGGAACTCAAACGAATGTGCAAAGAACAGCGACAAGTGAACGACTGCCAGATACCCTGTAAAGCAAGATGGAAGAAGAAAATCATAGAGACAGACAGACAAAAGAGAGAGAGAGGGTGGAGAGAGGGGGAAAGGGGCAGAGGGAGTAAGAGAGAGCAAGAGATAGATAGAGAGAGTGAGAGAGAGGGAGGAAAGAGGGGGAGAGGGAGTGGGGAAGAGCAAGAGATGGAGAGAGAGAGAGAGAGAGAGAGAGAATAAATACAAATATCTCGCGTTTTCGGCGCTTTAAGTCAGCTAAATCAAGAAAAGAATTTTAACCAGAAATTTGCATAGCTGATGGGAGTTTACGTTCCAAATTTTGGGTGTTTAACTGCTAAAGTTTTCGAGAAAAAGACTTTTTGAGATTTGTGTATATGAAAAAAAAAAATATACATAAAATACTTATGAAACAAATAGAAAATGAAAAGCTATGACAGCTCTTGAAATGTGCTAGGGAAATCATAGAGAGAGAGATAGAGAAAGAGAGAGAGAGAAAGAGAGAGAGAGAAAGAGAGAGAGAGAAAGAGAGAGAAAGAGAGATAGACAGAGAAAGAGAGAGAGAGAGAGTGAGATAAAGCAGTTGGCTGAGCTTTTATTTCTTCATATCATCATTCGATATTCCATATACCTGACATTCTTCCTTTTCTTTACTCGGCCATTCTCATGTTTCTTCATCCTCTTTTGCAGGCGTTTCTTCTGTTTCTTCATTTGCTTCTAGTTCCCCGAAACTCTCTTCTCCCTTAAGTTTTACGTGTGCTTTCGATTCTTTATAATCTGCTCCTTCTTTTCAGCTCAATCTTATTCATTTACATATTTTTCGTATTCCTTTTTCTAGTTTTTCCTTTTCTTCTTCTATTCCCCCCCTTACTTCCATTTCTTCTTCTTCGATCTCGTTTTCGTCCTCGTCTTCTTCCTCACCTTCTTCTCCCGTTTGTACCTGTTCAGCTTTCTCTTCATTACATTCTTCCTCGCTTTCTTTTCCCCCTTCTTTCGTTTCTTCTGCTTTTCCTTCATTTTCTCTCACTTCTTCTTCTTCCTCATCATCTCTTCTCTGCCTCTTTTAGCTCCAACCCATGCCTAGGCGTTACATACCCCTCCTCTCCAACCGATATACCCGCTTTCATCGCAGTGCCATTCCAGGTAAACTATAAAAATGAAGCAAAAGGTAAGGCCAAAGAGAAACGCAAATGGGAAATGCTGAAAGCAACAAACAGCGAAATTCTCATTCGACCAGCAACAACAACAATCAGATCCTGAAGAAGAAGAGGAAGAAGCAGCAGCAGCAGCAGCAGTTGAACAATTGTTAAAACAGATTCCAATACAATTCTGAGATTCTAACTTTATTTTCAGAGTTGGCTTTAAAAACGATTTTGGTCCAGTTGCCCATAGGCAAATGATGAATGATGAATGATGAATGATGAATGATGAATGATGAATGATGAATGCTGAATGATGAATGATGAATGATGGATGATGAATGATGAATGATGAATGATGAATGATGAATGATGAATGATGAATGATGAATGAGGAATGCTGAATGATGAATGGAGGGTCGCGCACAGGCTGAAAGTCTTTGAATATGCAAAATAATTCCTATCGACAGTTGTTGAACTATTGGAAACTAAGCGAAAAGGTTCTCAAGTTGAGGTGAGAGAAAGAGAGGGAGAGGGAGAAAGAGAGAGAGAGAGAGAAAGAGAGAGAGAGAGAAAGAGAGGGAGAGGGAGAGTGAGACATAAAGAGAGATAGAGAAAGATGTACTGTGTTTCTTATGGCACTAGATAACAACCAAATCATGGATTGATTGATATATCGAAATATCGATATATATAGAGCTAGCGATGTCTCTACGTACCAATCGCTAAAAATACAACACCAATGGAGAAACGCGATGATGTTTATGGATAATATAAAGATCATTCGATATCTAGACATATATAAAGATGTATCGATTTATCGATAAACAGCAGAGAGTTAGATTGCTCGATAGTTAGAGATCGTAATATCACCAAAGCTTAAACATCAAGCGCAATATAGAAATTTTACTTGATAGACGATAAGCGTAGACATTCTTATGAAATATCGATAGATAGATAGGTTTGATATATTAATGTATCGAAAGAAAGATACCTGATTATAGAGAGATATGGAGAGATGATGTATACTCCTATATAGATATATCTGTTATGGGTACATATAGAGATTTTTATTAACAGAATGCTTCATAAGTCGATCTATTATCTGAATACCCTACACTGATCATATACCGTACATTCCCTTCATACACTTTGATAACCGATTGACCTGTACCCTGCGCATATCTTCCACTATACCATCTAGGAACTCATATCTGAATGGCCCAGTATCTCTCTGTCCTTTGCTCTCTAAATACTTTACCACACCGTCTGGATACCCTGCACCGTCTCTGATTGCCCAACGTTATCTGTCTCCGCCCCCATCTTCACTTTGTAGCGCCCTATACTCCTGGTACGCCATCCATCAGCATCTGCATAGCCTACCCCACCTCACCCGCCCCTCCCCCTCCTCGGACGACAACATTTGTTCGCTCCTTCCGCCCCATTTGTCAGTTCCTGTTCCAATAATTTCGAGTATACGCATACCATATAGCAAGAAGAAGAAGAAGACGACGAGAATATATATATATATATTTTTATTTATGCCACACACACGCACACGCACGCACCTGCAGCACCTGACCTACCTGTAGACACCCGCCCTGCCACGCCCCCCCCCTCGTCAGCGGATTCTGTTGTCAGCTTTGTTACTTTATTAAAAGCGTTTGCAGCCAGTGGAGCTGGCACGTGCCTGGACGACGGAGCTAGCCGCCCACGCGTCCTCTGGCGTCGCACCTGGGGCTGGCTCTAGGACGAGTCCAGCTAACGGTACCAAAGGTGAGCGGCCGTACACGGACCGAAATGACTCACTGAAAGAGTGAGAGAACGAGGGAGTGAGAGAGTGAGAGAGAGAGAGAGAGAGAGGAGCACAATTTTGAAGTGAATCGTAGAGGTAACTCTTCCTCTCTCTCTCTCTTTCTTTACCTCTCTCTCTCTCTCTCTCTCACACACCATCTTTCTCTTTTACTGTAGCTACCCGCGTTTCTCTCAGTGTATTTCCTTGCACACATTTGTGTTGCTTTCTTTTTCCGTATTTGTATTGCGGCATTTCCATAAAGTGACAAATTTTACGACGTCAATAGGCGGCGACAGCGACGCCAGCAGCGACGGCGACAGCGACAGCGACAGCAAACGTCATTGACGCGATATCGACAAGACGACAGGAAGGAGAGGACGAACAAGATAAGGAGAAGAGAAAAACTCGTAGAGCTCAGATGGGGAGCTCGAAATTTTGATGCCCTCTCGATGTGATGAGAGAGAGAGAGAGAGAGAGAGAGAAAAAGAGAGAGAGAGGGAAAGAGAGAAAGAGTGAGAGAGAGAGAGAGGGAAAGAAAGAAAGAGTGAGAGAGAGTGAGAGAGAGAAAGAGTGATAGAAAGGTAAGGGAAAGATAAGAGGAAATGAAAGAGAACGAGAGCGGAAGAAATATAGAAAGAGCAGGCAGAAGGGTAAAGGAGAGAAAGAGAGAAAAAGAGAGAAAGAGAGAGAGAGAAAGAGAGAGAGAGAGAGCTACAGAGCTAAAGAGGAAAAAACAGAGACAGAGAGGGCAAGAGATGAAGAGAAAATGGGAGGAAAAGGAAGGTGTGAGATTGAGAGAGTTCCCTGCTCCAGAGAATATAGTCTGGGAATGAAGAAAGGCCAAGAAGAGAAATGGAAATTTATTCACGCACAGTTCAGCTTCATATCTAATCAATAGTTCGTCGTAATTGCTATACGATAGTTCCGATTAACGCTATAAAGTGGCCCAATATCTGTCATTTTCTCTGCATATAGCGAGAAGGAGAGAGCTCAAATCACGCAAGCAACATATTCCCCTCTCATTCACTTCGACTGCTTGAAGACTTTCATTCAACGATAGTTTCTTTCGATATATCGAACGTACTTCTTCAGCGCGAGGACTTCTCAGTTACAGCTGAGCTCTAGCAACTTACCTGATCTATCCTTAATTTCTTAACTACATTCCCATTTCCATTTCTATTCGCTCTTCTATGCGCTTCTCATTGCCTAGGGGAATGCATCAACTCCACCTTGATACCCTGTATTTGCTGTACAGTAATATTTGATCGTAATTTCTTTGCGCGAGACTGGCCGGAAGTGCTGGCAATGCCACGCCCACTGCTTCGACACCGCCTCCGGCCTAACAATGAACCTTGGCCTTATCAAGCGCCACGCCCCGAATTGATAAAAAAGAATTTGAAATGTTTACGTTAATTAAATGGGGCTAGGGGCTAGGGGCAGCGTGGGGGCGTGGCAGGCGACGGGCGGGCGAGAGGGCGGTGCTGGTGTTTGACCTTGATAATAATTCGTTGTCATTTATCAATTTGTCCATTTGGTATTTTCTGGCTGTTGGTATTTTTTGTAGTATTTATTAAGTATTTTTTTTGTTGTATTTCGAAATTGTTGCGTGCTTTGCGGCTTTTGCTGTTGCAGCTGCACGTTTCATCTTACAAATCAGCCCAAGCCACAGCCTGTCAACACAATTTCACACACACACACACACACACACACAGAGCACACACACACACACAGCACACCTGAGTTAATTGAGAGACTTTGAAACAAGTCCGAAAACCGCAAAAATTGCAGGAAAAAAAAACACTCTAAAGAAAAGGGAATGTCAAAGTAAGCAGACTTCACTTGTGCGCGACTAGGAGATACCCTGTACAAAATTCAGTTGAACTGATATGCCCCATTGACAGACGTACAACTCTTACAGGGTATGCGCTCAATATAGCCACAATTCTATCTCAGCAAATGAGCAGCTCCTTCTAGAAAATATTGTAAGAACTGTGGCATACTTTTGGACGGACCTACTAAAGGAATCCAAATATGCATATGTATATGTATATGATATAATGCAAATTAAATATGCATGCAATATAAGCAAAACTATTAACACATATTTAATTTATAAATAAATTTCAAGCTTGTAATTCAATTTCTTACAATTTCCATCAATTTCTAGTCAAATATATGTTAAAATTACCCAAATATCGTTAAAAAGCCAATTTTCGTAGCAATCGGTAAAATGTTGGCACATCTCTAATAGCTGCCGTTCATTTGCATGCGTGCGTGCGTGTGTTTGTGACGTTGCTTTAATTGGTTTAGGGTGAAATAAAGAAGGTCTGCCTATTGCCAAATTGCAACGGTTTAATTGCAGCTAAGCAGAATGCTAAGCCGCGCACACATTTAAGAGAGCCGACGCTTACGGACCAGCTCGCTCTCTTGGCCATCGAACACGCGTCGAACATGTGCGTTGCGGGTTGCGTGCGAGCTAACAGAGCGGTTGCAGCTGTTGGCTGTTGTCGTAACAGCGCCGCTTAGCAGTGACCACTGTTAACGCAAGCCACGCTGTTAACAGATGCAAAAGCAAAGCCGTCCGAGGCGGTCGTCGTAGCGGGTTCGATGCGAGGTTCGATTTCGAGTCAAGAGCGTGAAAATTCCGTAAAATATTCTTATGTGTGGTTAACTTTGTGAGTTTTGGTTTTCTCTGCTCACTCAGTCGCGCGCGCGTTATCGCCGGCAAAACGAGCCAAATTCTAAGCAGAATTCAAAATAATAATAATAATAATAATACAAAATGCGCGCGTGTTTTTTTTTTGTTAAGCACTTAACGAGCTACCACGAAGAAGAAGAAGAGGAATAAGAATAAGAATAAGATGATAAATAATTTTTTTTATTGTTATTTAGTGGAAAAGTGAGAGTGCGAGCAGTAAAGCGATAATACGAATGCAGTTCACAAGCAAAATGCAATTAAAGCAAAATTAATGCAAAATCAAACAGCATCAGCCAAAGTCAAAACAGAAGCTGGAAGAGAAGCGAAACACTAAGCAAAGGTAAAAGATGAAGAAGAAGATGAAGATAACAGAAATACCAAATACAACAAAAGTGCAAGCGTGCGTGTGCGTGCTTGTGTGAGTGTAGTGTGAGGCAACCCGTTGAACCGGTTCAGCCAGCCAAATGCAGCAGCAGCCGCAGCAGCAACAGTAACAAAAACAACGTGTGAAAAATAAGGAAGAAACAACATAAATTGCCTTAAATATACATAAGTGTGTGCGTGCATGTGTGTGTGTGTGTGCTCTTAAGCGCAGCTTGTGATCGCATGTCGCTCGAGCGAGTGCTCTCTAACATGTGCAGCAGCAGATGCAGCTGCGCTACCTGCTTACAATTTTGCTCTTCAAATTGCAAATATGCCAATCGCTCTTAAGTCTATAAATATCAACATGTATGTGTGTGTGTGCAGCTTGTATAGAAATTTAGATGTGTGTGTGCGCTTGCAGCTTGAAATAGAAATTGATTGAGCTCGCTCTTAAAGCTAAAATCATGAATGTGCATGTAAAGTCTTCTGAGTGTGTGTGTGTGTGTGTGTGTGTATGCATCTGTTTTGTGTTTGCATACGATCGAGCTCGCTCGCTCTCGCACATGCTGCAGACCTGCTGGCTGCGCTCTTTAATTAGTGCTAGGCCTCCTCCGCTTAGCCTACATGTGTGTGTATATGTGTGTGTTGTGCGTGTTTTTTACTCAAGCTAACGCACTCTGCTGTTGCTCTGACTTTGCTCTTTGAGCGCATTGATTTGCCCTGCGCCTGCAGCTTAATATTCTCTCTCTCTCTCTTAAGCCATAAAGCAGCGCTGCAGATGTGCATACATACATGTATGTATGAATGTGTGTTGTTATTTGTTTTGTGTATTTGCAATAACAATCGAATAGCAAAATGCAAAACGCAGCAACGTAAAAATAACAATTATTACCCGCTTAACCGGTTCATGTCTGCATAACAAAACAAAAGATAAACCAAAATGCAGCCGTAAAACGGCCAATTTAGTAGCCAAAAATGAATCACAATGAAAATTGCAGCCGAAACCAAATCGCCAACAAAAAATCACAACAAAAACGTGTTCTTATTGCAAATGCTGCCAACGCAAAATCTTTTGCCAAAATAAAAAAAAAAAAACAAAACTGAAGCGAATGAAGCATAAAGCAGAAGTAAAGCAAAGCAAAGCAGCGCCGCAACAGAGGCGCGTAGCAACGATTGCTCCTGCTGTTGTTGTTATTTTTATTTTTGGGCAAAGCGCGAGTACAGTTAGACGTAAAGAAGGACCAAAGCGCCTGCTATGCATATGTGTGTGTGTGTGTATGTGTGTTTTTGTTGGCGTGCTTTTAATGAAGAGACAAATAAGTAGCTGCAGAAGAAGAAGAAGCAGAAACGGAGCAGTAGAAGTAGAAGTGGAATAGGCAGCACCAAAGGTGATTAGCAGGCAGCACGCAGGCTGTGTGCGAGCGAGAGGGAATAAGTTAAATTAAAATTTTAGCTGTCAGCAGGACGAAAAATGCGAAATTTAAATGATATATATGTAAATCCCATGAAATTTGAGGTGAATGCAATAAGAAGAAAAGCATATGACTAATTGAGATAAAGTGAGAGATGGAGTTGTAAAGGGAGGGAGACTGCGAGAGAGAGAGAGAGAGAGAGAAAGAGAAAGAGGTAGAGCTAGAGAAAGAAACTGGGCTTTGGCTCAGAGATAGAGAATCGGAGAAGCCTAGAGACTGAGACAGAGAGAGAGTGAAGGGTGGGAAGGGAACGGAGAAGGAAAAGAACAACGAGTGTAGGTGTAGGGGAACGGGAAGAGGCACAGGAGGACCAGTATCAGTTATAGCTATAAATAGCTTCGGTTTCCCTAGCAGTGAGCGGAAGCGATTCGAAAATATGAAATTATGAAAGATATAATCAAAGTGGAGCATTAGGGCAGACATCAAAAAAGCAACCCAATTTTAGCTCATATCACTTGCACGAGTCCAAATCACAATTTCTCGTGAAATCGAAGCGGATTCCGACTAAAATCAATTTTATTCAAATTTAACTGAAAGAAATTATAATTAATGTATATTTTCTTCAAGGGATTTTCTTCTCTCTCCCTCTCTCTCTCTCCCTCTCTCTCTCTCCGTTTCTTTGTGATTCTCTGCTGCTCTAAGCAGACTTAAGCTCAACTTTTTAAAGTTTCTGGAAAACTTTTCTTCAATATTTTTGTCTTCTGGTTTACTTCCGTTTGTTAGAAACTTTGCGCCGCATGGCAAAAGCAGCTTAAAGATGAATTCCGAGGAATATTTCTAAACAATAAATGGAGGAAAAGGGGCATCATAACCAATAGCTCCTCTCAGAGACTGCATTAGAGAGTTCGCCTCGGTCCAGACATTACCAAATATAACTGCTTCTTCTTACTGAATTTGCATAAACTGTTGATGGGGGGAGGGGGGGACTAATCGACGGATTTGACGGCGAATGAAATGTAAAGAGTTGAAAAATAATTGGAATTTTAATTGCTCGGAACCTTTGGGGCTTTGGGAATGGACGAGTCTATTAAATCAACAGCCTCGAGTGGGCATAGAGGTACTTGGCACGACTCGCTTGTGGGGGCCCAGCGGATCACGAGCCTGAGAACTGAAGCAACAAAGCAGAAGAAGAAGAAGAAGAAGTTGACTTCTTCGCTTCTCTTTTTGGCTGCTTTCTTTGCGATTCTTTTTGGCAAACTTGAGAAAGCCATCGAAACGTAGCTAAAGCGTGAAATGAAACGTGATTCGAGCATGATTCGTGATTCGCTCTGGAAGGGCCAAGCAAATAGAGCTGAAAATTCTGGAAGAAAACATAAAGCAGAACTTGATGCGCATTTACGAAATGGGACCAAGTGGAGAACACAGAGAGCACAGACACATATGGGAAGACTCTTGAGATCTCGAGATCTAAAAATGTTCTCTGGCTGTATCCTGATGAGAAAACATCTTTCAGTCAATGGGAACATGAAAAGGGAATTGAAATTGGAGTCCAACAAAAATGGAGCGACAACAACAATAGCATTGATCAATGCTGAAACTGGACGCCACAAACTGAGAGAGAGGGAGAGGGAGAGGAAGAGAGAGAGAGAGAGAGACGGCGGCGACTCATGAATGCATTTGCTTTGCTGTTTCGGTCTTTAAACGTTAAGCCAAACAACAAACCGCAAAACTTGTTTTTGGCGATGATTAAGGCAAACAACAGCAACAGCAACAACAACAACAACAGCAACAACAACAACAACAACAACAACAACAACAAACATTTCTTGCTGCCCAGGCCAAAAAGGCAGCTGCCCCAACTTTGGCAGAAATCGCTGTTGCCTGTCGCTGCGGCAGCTTCTGGCCCCGTCTCCTCTGCCCCCCCCCACTCTCCTCGGCAAGATTCTCGAGATTCTCTGTTCGTTCACCTGCCTCTCTTCCCGTGTCTCTTGCTTTGCCTTTTCTCCCGTCTGCCTCTTTTTTTCTTTCAAGTCTTCGCTTGCCTTCCTTGCCAGCCTTCTCCTTCCCTGACTCTTCCGGCTCTTCTCCTTCGGCTCGCACACCATGTGTTTCTTCTTCCTCTTCTGCATGCTGTTGTCGTTGTCGTTGTTGTTGTTGTTGTTGTTGGGCTGTCACGAGTACAGTTTGCCGAGTCTCTTCATCATCAGCTTCCCAGATCAATAAATAAATATTAAGACACTCAAAGATGATGAATTGAATCATTTAGAAAACATAGATATGAATTTATCTAATACATACATATACATATGTACATATATATGTAAGTGAATCTGCAAAAGTCTATATAGAAGACTTTTTGGAGACGCCTTAAGGCGTTATATGTAAATATATGCTTCATATATAGCATATCGGTCTTTATATAACCTTCATACTTATATGATTCAGATTAATATAGTCATATTATAAAGAATTTTGTTAAGTATCAACAAGAAATTCCAGAAAATATACCATAAATGTACAAGGAACTCTCTTAAGAGAACCTTTTGATAAACTAAATTATGAGTTTTTATCGAAATGTTGCTTTGTTATCGAAATTCATTTTCCAGAAAATAATATTATATATGTACTATATATATACATAGTGTATGGCTGTTTGGCTTGCTAAAACTCTAATTGGATTTTTGTTGGCTTAGAAAACAGTTAGTTTTTTGAGCGTTGAAGCTGTTGTTCGCTATTCCTCTTCCTCTTTCTCTTCCTCGGTCACTGCCCAACTTGAGCTACTTTTTTTTGGCTAATTTAACGCGTTTTATTTCGTACTTTGTTGTTGTTTCAATTGCGTTTTATTGCCGCCTTTGTTGTTGTTGCTTTTGATTCATCGCTCAACATTTTTTTTCGCTTTTTTTTCTCGTATTATTTTTTATTGTTTATTGTTCTGCAGCGCCTACGCGCCAGTTGTTTTCGCCTCTCTCTCAATCACCAACTCTCTCTCCCTCTGTCGCTATTTCTCACACTCTTTTACTTCATTTGCCTCTGTTGATTTATTATGTTGTCTTCTCATTCGCGCCCAAGCGTTGTTTTGTTTACTTCAACGTGTTCGCTCCATCTC
Source organism: Drosophila navojoa (assembly GCF_001654015.2). Next base: position 7,568 of record NW_022046151.1, on the reverse strand, counting down.
TCTCTCGCTTTCGCTCACACACGCCATGAGTTTGTGTCCGATCAATCAAACTCCAACTTCGAACCGCAACCTCGTGCGCTCTTCGCTCCGACTTGGATTCCGTTGTGTGTCTCTTATTAATCTTGCTCTCTCTTTCTCTTTGCAGCTGTTGAACGCATTCAGCGTGCATCCATGGATTTCAGCCGCTTGCCATGCAAAGCAATTATCATAAGGTGAGCAAAGAAGATAAACAAGTTGAAGAAGCTGAAAATAAAGATGAAGAGGAAGACGAACGTAACGGTAAAGCGCTTAACTCTTCAGTTGCAGCTTAAGCCATTTGAATGGAAAACGCGAGCGAGCAGATTTTAAGCTCCACTCGAAAGCTGTCGAAAGATGAATTTAAGAGACGCGTATAACAGTAGAACAGTATGAGAGCCCAGCTCGATATGCATGTGTGTGTGTGTGTGCTGTATTATGAAATGCTATGGGTAGAGGGTGCGCGTGCAATGTTGGCACACTGATGGCATAAATAATAGGCACAGCGGCTAAGCCAGGCTTTGGCTATGGCTAACGATTGTTGGAGACTCTTTTCATAGGCCACACTCAAATCTGAACGCTCTGCTTCTACACTAATGGCGTAAATAAAGAGCACAGCTAATTATTTTGACTTTTGTATGGCAATTAATTAGACTACACAAAGTGTGCTACACACTGGCGGCCCAAATAAAAGGCACAGCAGCTAAAGCCAGTCTTAAAGCGAACTATTCGCTCTTTTCTGTGTGCTAGCATTCATTTTATAGGGTATCTATGTACACTCTCTGTGCACTACAATCACTTAAGAAAAAACTCGATTAGAGAATTTCCCATTCAGAGAATCGAAACAGTTTTTATGACTTTAAAAGTGATTTGAATTTTCTTTCTTTTTTGTATTTAACAAGTGTAACAAAATAGCGATCGAGAGTGAGAGTGAGAGAGCGTGGGAGAGGGAGAGCGAGAGAAAGTACGTCAGCGAGAGGAGTGCAGAGAGGTAACATGCGTGAAAAACGGCTCACATATGTTTTAACTTGAAGATATCAAATAACGCGAAATATGTTGATGAGTCGCATGTGTGTGTGTGTGTGTGTGTGTGAAAGAGAGAGACTGAGGGTGTGTGCGTGTGCGGCTATTGAACTTTACTTACGAAACGCAAAATGCACCCAAAAAATTTGTGTGTGTTTCAAGGGTGTGTGTGTGTGTGTGTGTGTGTGTGCGTGTGTGTTTGTGTGTGTTTGTTTGCCTGGGCTGCCTGTTACTCATATATCATTTGCTCATAAATTTAAACGGCATTTGACAAATATGGCGTCACACGAAATTGTCTTTCGATATGCCAAGTGGAGGAGCGAAGGAGCAGGAATTCAAATGATTTATAAACACACACACATATACACACTTACACAGGGAAAGTAACAAACAACAACAACAACAACAACAATTAGAACAAGTTGCAACAGCAGCAGTTGAAGCTGAAGCAATAATAATCATTATATTAGTTTAATATAATAACAAAACTTCAGACACGAAACAACAACAACAACAACAACAGAACTGAGCCAAAAGCCATAGATGGGGTATGCGCGACTAGCAGCTGCCCTGTAAGCAAATGTATCTAGATATTCCAGAATATTCAAGGAAAGTTTTCTTGGATTTTTCAAAATCTAAAAGTACAAATGGAGTTGAACATATGTATATACCCCATTGTATAGCGATTGCTGGGTATCTAGCGACCCTGTGCGGAAACGAAATCAAACATCTGGCCAAGAGCCAAAAGCTCCTTGAGCTCAGCTCTGGCGTGTCTGGCTGTCATGATTATAAGGTTTAGAATTCAGAGTGTTACGCCCACTCGCCCCCACTCTCTGTGTTGCACTCTTTCGCTCTCTCTCACTCTCTCTGTTGTGCTTAACGCCCTCTCCCTCCCCCCTAAACAACGAGCTGTAATAAAAACGTACCACAAGTTGAACCACAATTCGTATCGGTATGATTGATGGAACTAAAGCAAAAGCAAAATACAAAAATTCGTTGGAGCTTCGAATTTCTAAAGAACGTGGGAAACTCTAATGCCAGAAACTGGGTGAATAATACTAGAAATCAATGTAAATGATATTGTGGATATACAAAAAAATCTATAAAAATCTAGAATAAACAAATATTATTAGACTATATGACATAACTATTTAAATTCCCTTTAAAAAACTTTTTCGAGTTAGTTGAACACATAACTAACTATGTGAACTCAGCTTCTAGCAATTGTTTCTTTATGCAACTTCCTATAGAGGCTTCTTTTGAATTTATAAGAAACATATTTCTAAATGACTCAGATTGTAACACGATATCATACAACTGACCATGTTAACTCAGCTCTTGGAGCAAGTTTCTTGATAAAACTTAGTACAGCTGCTTCATATCAACTTCGATTGGCACATATGCTAAAATCAAACAAGTGGTAACATTATATCGTCTAGTCTACCTGTGCGAACTCAGCTCACAGTTGAGCTTTGAAGCCGAAACTTTGGACAGTTGCACGTCATGGCTTCAAATGAAAAATATATCGAAATTAAATGGTTTATATCATGACTTCTTAGAGTTGCCTATGTGAACTCGGCTCTTAGTCTAGCTAAGAGTGTAAGATTTGGTATAGATGCTTTGCGCAACTTTTGTTGGAATATATACGAATATCGTATAGTTCAGATTAGTATATCATATAGCAAATGTCCTTTGCTGACTGAAGCCTGCGGCAAAAGAAGTCAGCAGACTGATTTTGATCTGCAGCGAGATGAAAGCAGAAAAATAACTTCTTCAGCTGCTGGTGCTGCTGGCTCTGTATCTGCTTCTGTGTGTGTCTCTGTGTGTCGCCTCTTCTTGCCACATCTTGTGCGCCGCACTTGTTGCATGAAAACTGCAAAAGGAGACAGCAAAAAGCGTTTTTTATTTGGGGAGCCGCTGGTCATAAATCAAGTAAGAAGTCTAAGGGTGTTGCACTGCGAGTCTTGGGAGGACGAAGCAACTAGGGGCTGCCGCGGTCAACGGGTGGAAGAGGGGGCGTGGCCGACCGTTATGTCAAGTGGCAGTCAAGCGAGGCAACGAACTTGAAAAAAAAAAAAACAGCCACAAACGATGAACGCGCTGCGCTGTCTGCTCCTTCACGACTAGCCCCAAGCATCAGCATATACATATATATGCATCTATCCCTATCTCTTGTATATGCACTATATATAAATACTATATGTATGTATATAAATAGACAGCGCATTCCGTATATATGTAGTCTGGCCGTGGCCCTGGCTCTGGCCTTAGCAACACCATCGGCTTGCTTCTCTTTGACAACATAGACAAAGCAAATTTCAATTTATGAAATGTCTTTAAAAAAGATGACACTAAATTATATATGTCTCATGGTTGTGCTGTGTCGTATAATCACGAATAGTTCATTCGTTGAAACTCGGCATAGCTCCTGCTCTCAGTATGCATATGAGTCGATTTTAAAATCATGTTAATCTCATTACCATATCGCATAGCTAACTATGTGAACTCAGCTTCCGAGGCAGTTCTGAATCTGAAACTTGGTACACGACTTTCTTATCCAAATAATGGTAACATATTTCAATATGAGCTAAATTGTATCAATCCACCATATATCTGTCTATATGAACTCGGTTTTTAGCGCAGTTATAAAGCTGAAACTTGGTACACGACTTTCTTGTCTAACTAATGGTAACATATTTAAATATGAGCTAAATTGTATCACTCCATCATATATCTATCTATGTGAACTCAGTTTCTAGCACAGTTCTAAAGCTGAAACTTGGTACACGACTTTCTTATCTAACTAATGGTAACATATTTCAATATGAGCTAAATTGTATCACTCTATCATATATCTATCTATGTGAACTCAGTTTCTAGCGCAGTTATAAAGCTGAAACTTGGTACACGACTTTCTTATCTACCTAATGGTAACATATTTTGCAATGAGCTAAATTGTATCAATCCACCATATATCTATCTATATGAACTCAGTTTCTAGCACAGTTCTAAAGCTGAAACTTGGTACACGACTTTCTTATCTAACTAATGGTAACATATTTCAATATGAGCTAAATTGTATCACTCTATCATATATCTATCTATGTGAACTCAGTTTCTAGCGCAGTTATAAAGCTGAAACTTGGTACACGACTTTCTTATCTAACTAATGGTAATATATTTTAATATTAGCCAAATTGTATCACTCCACCATATATCTATCTATATGAACTCAGTTTCTAGCGCAGTTATAAAGCTGAAACTTGGTATTCCGACGTCTCTTAGAGACCATAAGAACATGTTTAGATTTGCGTTCGATTGTAACCTTTCATCATTTGACTACCCATGCGAACTCAGTTATCAGCAATGTTATAACGCCCAAATTTCTTACAGTTATTTCTTTTATTATTTTTAGCAATTAAATTTAGCAAATTAATTTTGCAGCCAGCTCAGCTAGTCAAATAAAAACTCCTGTGTTTTAATCTCTTTTTCAATTTTTGTTGAAATTGGTGCGTTGGCTTAGGGAACTTTTGCTATTTCCACACATTCAATCAATTTCTTTTGTGCAGCGGAATGAGCAATTCAAGTTTCAGCTGCGCTCGCTGATATCTAGCTAAAGGTTCAGCAAATTTCTTACGAAATTTCGCCAGCTGCACTGCGAATTCAATTTCCATTGTAATTCGTTTAATTATTTAGCATATTTTTGGATTAAAAATGAATTTCGCTAAGAGAGCAGAGTTTCCCATTTGAAATATTGATGTGCGTAACAAAAGGGAAGCGAGATTAGTAAAAATGAAAGAAGAAAAGGCCAAAGAGGGGAGAGGGGGAAGACAAAATTTAAACTGATTTGTTGCACTTACAAATTGTGTAATCTTTAATCTTATCTCGAATTCGTTTCTTACACAGAAATCAATGCCATAAATTCGATGAGAATCATGTCTCCAGCCGTCAGATAGCATATCTTGTTCTATGCCTCTGACAGTCGCCACAAAGTCAATCGAAAGTGCTTTACTCAACTGTATCTGGTTCGCTCAAGGACCGCCTCTTGGCGCTGGCTGAAGTGCAGTAGCGACAATTGCTTCGTTCTTCGCTTACCCAACTCATTGAACTCGAAGGCTGCCAGAGCTAGAGCTTTTAAATTGTGGTTTATAGCTGCCTAAAATACCCTGTAAATTAATTCTACAAATACTGAGATGATTTCATCAAAATATACCAGAGATGTGCGTTAATACATAAGACTGAGCTCATTGAACTCACGAACTGTAAGAGCTACAGCTAGGATACATGAGATATGTCTAACTAAACATACTTTCAGCATAATTTGAAAGATTCAAGGCAATTTGATAACAAGATTCAAAAGTTATTCGATAATGTTTGAGCTTACCTCATATAAGAGCTTCAGATGTAGCTTTTTCTGTATACCTAACTCATTTCGTCTATATTGATGAATATTGACCTTTTAAGGGGCATCTGGTAGTCGCACATACCCTGTTCTTAGCTGTGCACTGCACTTTGCTCTTGTAGTTTCGTTCTATTTGTTTTCTATTTTCTATTTTTACATTTTAAGTATCTTCGGGCACAAGACAAAGCCATTGCCGTTGGCATAATCATCATCATCAGCGAAAGGCGTCTGGCAGCCACGCCCCCTGGCCTAACAGCCGCCACTTGACGCCTCCCGCCTTCTGCTTGAGCAGTTGCTTTGCGGTTTGGCATGCAGCTAGCATCAATTTTACGCATAAAATGCGCAACAAAGTAGAGGCAAGAAGCAAAGAAGTTGTCGAAGCAATCGAACAGCAACGAGCGACCGATAGATACCCTGTAAAATGTAAAGGCGGTGTTTCGAACTGCCCTGCTTTTGTCAGTGCGTAAAACAATATACCCATATTGCCTTTAGTTTTGTGAATTAGACTAAATAAATTACAATCGATAATAATCGATAAAAATGCAAAAAGCTATTGAAGCTTATGACAGACAATGTTACTTTGGATGGGTGATAGTAGCTTTAATAATAATAGAATTCTGCTTGAAAATCCTTAATTATAAAATCGATAAATATCGATCACTTCTAAGACATACTGACAAACTTCAGGAGTTGTATATATGCAGTCTATGAAGATCAGTGTGCTAGTCTCTAGCTCTCAGTCTCATTCTCACATTCTCTTACAATCCATGTTAATCGATTATTGAAAATGTATTGCGTTAAATTTATCGATAACAGGTTATGCAGATATAGCAAAGGAAAACTAATGAATTTACCATGTTCTTAGCCTCAAGATATCATCTAGTTTAGTTATGACAGATCCATGTCGATATATGATTGGGTACGCCTCTTTATATGTGGTATATACATACATACATACATATATAGATATATAGCTGGACTTCTATATACCCCAACTGCTTAAGCACGGCGCGCAGGGCATCAACAGACAGAAGAGCACGCTGAGAAAGCAACAATCGCTGTGTACTTCTCAGTCCCCCCCACTCTGGCCCACTCCCTCCCGGCCCCTCCCTCTCCTTCTCCCTCTCCCTCTCACTCCTCACGCGCGCTTATCAGCGAGTGTTCGGAAGGTATCTCCAAGTGTAATGAGGCGCGGCCCATTGCAAGGCAGCGGCAGCGAGTGCTGTGTGAAAGAGAGAGATAGAGAGAGAGGGAGTCGGGGTGGTGGGCGAAGGTGGGTGGAGTGCAGCAAGTGTGGTAAAAAGAGAGAGAGAGAGAGAGAGGGGTGAGGACGTCGTCTGGAGGGTCGTCGGCATCTTCTTTTCAATTTGCTTTTCACTTTGCTGGCGCATCAATTTTTTTTTTTCTTCAGTTTTCCTTCTTTTTTTATGCTTGAGAAAACGCGTCGCGACGTCTCCACTGATAACACAAAATCAATAAGTAATAAGATAACGGTAACCCCAAATAGCAAGCAGTGCGTGTGTGTGTGTGCGTGTGTGTGTGTGTGTGCGTGTGTTGGTCGTGTTTGCTTTCTGATAAGCAACGCCGTGCCCCACTCCCAGCCCCAGTCCCAGCCCCAGTTCCAGCCCCAGTTCGAGTGCCTCGGAATGATGAACCGAAATGCAAACAGCGGACGGTTGGCTGTCTTCGAAATGACAATCGCAATGAAAATGTTTTCTGGCAACACTCGATGCGACAACAACAACAACAACAACAACAAGTGCAGCAACAGCAGCAATTGGCGATGATGATGTTCCCTGTTGCTAAATAACAAGACGATATTGATGATGATGATGATGATGATGATATGGGAGCAGTAGATGATGATGATGATGCTAGGACAGACGAGCAATAATTGCATAGCATGGCACAGTGGAACAAGATCTATTTGTTTGCGAGCAATATTTGATCGAGCAAGCAGAGAGAGAACCCAAGAAGGGGTTAGAATGATGAGAGATTGAGAGAGAAAGTAGGGATTGATTCAGCAGCTGAAGCAGTTAGCCAATCTAAGATGAAAGAGAGAAACGAATGGAGAAGGAGAGAGAGAGAGAGAGAGAGAGAGAGAGAGAGAGAGAGAGAGAGAGAGAGA
>NW_022046150.1:51234-61901 GCF_001654015.2 Drosophila navojoa | reverse complement strand
CTGTTACATACTTTTACACAAAAACATTATACCCTGATTTCCCATTTTCAATGGGTTCAGGGTATAACTACAGGTAGTTAGGTTAGGCCCTGTATGTAGATAAACTATATACATATACATCTTTACACATCATATATGTACATATCACTCACATGAAAATAGGGCTTAGAATATATTGCTAATTTCGATTGCTTTCTTCTGATGGCTAATGGCGATAACGATAGCGATAACGATAACGATGATGTGCAATTCAAGCGAAATCGTTTGGCAGCCGCCGGCGAGCAACGTTCAACTGACGATGCCAATGAAAATTGAACTTGGCTGCTTAGTCGTCGAGCAGCGCATTTGCATTCTAACTAGTGGAGGCTGCGGTGAGCAACAAACATGCAAAGGAACGACGCTGAAATACCCTAACAAGTAGACAAAGGATACACAAAACTTGAACATGGAAATACAGAGAAAATCACATGAACATTGAACATTTATTGGTATATTAATACTAAATATACAAAAAAAAAAAAATGAAGATATAATTTTTTTTTATAATTTTATTTTGTAAAACAAATTTAATTATTTATTAAAGACTGTAAACAATTTTTGTTTCTGCTAATAACAAAATTTTTGCCATGAACGCAGCGGCATGACACACTGTAAATATGCATTATATGCGTTTCCTTATGTTAAGTTACAGTGTCTTCTCTCTCTCTTCCTCTTTTTCTTTGGCGAACCGTCATGCCCGTCGTAAATACATGTAAGAATACGTGATAATGACGAGAGCAACGACAATAACAGTTTTAAATGGCAGCAACAACAGAAATTATATTGATATTTGGACGACGGCAACAACAACAAGAAGGGCTGCATGAGTAGAGGAATAAGAATATCAGCCACCACAGCAACAACAACAACGAACATCGCGATGTTCTTCTTTCTCTTCTCACACTCTGTAACATTGAGAGACGGCCAGAATCCAAGCTTACAGCACGCTGCCTGCCTTTCGCCCTGTCTCGCTCTCTCGCAGACTCTCGCTTTGTTCATTTCGCTGTAGGCACAAATTATGGCAAAGCGAACTAGGAAAAATTAAATAAATACCACAACAACAACAAAAACAGCAATGAGCTGCAAAAACAAAGGCAATTGCAACAACAATCTACGCTGGCGCCGTCGCAGTCGCCAGCAGTGCAGTCGTCGTCGCAGTCGACGTCAACTTTAACGCGCATTCGACTTGAAATCTAAGCGAATCTTTCTCTGCTCCCAAACAATGTGGACAGAGCATATGCGTTTCGTAAGCTCTGCGCATGCAGGTAGACGGATGCAAGCGTAGGTAAGTAAATATACATATAATATATGTAGATGTTTTTATGTGTGTATATGTATGTATATCACCGTTACATAAAAGGAGCTCCGAAATTGCTTTTTGTCTGATAGCCCTTAATTTAGCGTCAATTGCAAGTGAGTAGTGTAGTATTAAGTGAAACGTGTAGAGTATTGAGTGGTTCCTTGCGTTCGCACATAATCACTGCTTCTTTCGCTGTCGTTTGTCTTCCTCTCGCTCTCTGCACTCATGATGTGCTCTCGCTGTGGGTGTTAGTGATGGGCGCCTAGCAAATGAAAGCTTGAGGGAAGGAAATTTGAAATGGAACGGCAATCGTTCGAATAATTCTTGGTGTGCACCAAGGAACAAGGCTAATAAAGCATTACTTTAAATAACCTACGGTATAGCAATTCTTTTATGTATTTAGTGGAATGTTTCAAAGTTACATTGTTAGATATTTGTGTTTATTATTATATTAATGAACTATATGCAGTGTATATGTACATACACATATGTATGTACATATATTTTTATTCAGTAAAAGTAGCTTGATTAAAGAGTTGAAACTGGGTCAAGAGAACTTAAAAAAGTTATTTCTTCACACTACAAATGATGGAAATATTGTGTAATGAAATTATAACTTTGGTATATTGCACATTTTTGATACTCCCACAACGCCCAAAAAAGTCTTCAAACAATTAACGCGAATAAATTGATTAAAAAGTCCATGTAGAGCAAAAAATACTCAACAATTTTGTGCCGTGAGCACTGAGTAAGCACAGCCCAAGCGTTTCTACCTAAACGTGCGTAAGTGAGCGTAAATGCATCGTAATCTATACACACGCATACATACTTACGTATGTATAAAGGACTCGTGGAATAATGGGAATAGCATCTATTTGCTGTAGTCAGAGTATTTGCTATTCAGGCACTACCGTCTAGAGCAGTCTTACTCGTTTTTTATTCTTTCACGCTCGTTCGATGAGTGAGAAGAGTATATTAGTTTTAAGCTATCGTATATTAGAAATCTCTATTATAGGAGAGTATAATTGAGGGACTCGAATGTGTACGAATGGGCATTATGAAATTGAATAGATATATCTTTTAAAATTTGAATGAGTTATGATATATAATTTACAATTATTCATACATATATGTCTGTAATTTTGTCCGCCAACCAAGACACCGAATTTTCGTCGACATAACCGGTTGGACGCTTTAAGCGGAGTCGTTGTAACCGGACTCTACTGTATTTATATAAACTGCTCGCTTGATTAAGTATCTTGCAGTCGACTATGCACGACTGCAAAGTTCTTACTTGTCTTAAGCAAACATTTTGTATTTATGTTTCTTGATATGAAGCTCCAACTGCCACGTGCACGCACACTCATACGCACTACACACGCGCAGGCACACGCACATGCACACCCACACATACGCATACACACACACACACTCTTGCCTTATCAACCTGATCGCCATTTGTACATTTTACGCACGCACCGCGATTAAGTCGCTCTTTGTACTGCCACCCCCTGCCCCTCGTCCTGCTGCGTGTTTTCTTTTACCGCTGCTGTGGCAAATGGCAAATGCATTTGCTGGCTTCCGCCTTAAGAGCAGCTGGCGTGCTGTCTCTTGGCTGCTTACCTGACTGAATGGCCAACTGATTTCATTCGAATCCCATTGGCAACCCAACTGCTCCTGCTGCTGCTGCTCCTGCTCCTGCTCCTGTTGCTGCATCTATTTTCCCTATTATGTGTCGCAGCGTTCGCAAATTGAAGAGAAAAAAACGCAAATGAATCGTTAAATTGAGTGAGTGCTCGACTGCTGCTCGGATTGACCCCCAATTGGCAGCTTGTTGGCAACAGCTGCAACTCAATTACCTCGGCGAGTGCCGTCTGGTTGCCTGCCAGCCCGTTTACAATCTCATCCTCCTCCTCCTTGCCCCGGCATTGAAATTCGTCAGGAATTCGAGTTAAGCAACTTCGCGCACTTAGCGCACCCAATTTCAAGTCCTGCCAAGGCAAATGGCACTTCAATTGAAATATTTGAAATAAATCAGAGTGCCCTCGCGTCGAGCATACCCGACAAAGCGATGCTCTGTAGATAACACAGTTGGCTGCATTCATTTATGAACAATGTGCAATGTGAGTGAAAAGCTTAATAGAACAACTATTAGTTCCTGAGCTGAACAACTGAACTTGTTCGTTTTGGAGTCGCCTGAATGAACCAGAGCCAGGAAATTGATTGCTAATAAGGATGATTGATGAATTTACATACTAGCTCACAATTCTATTTATGAACAGCTTAAAAGCTTGCTTCGTTCACTAGCAGATGACCATATGAACTAGTTCCATCATTAGTTTTCGAGACGTGAACTTGATTGTGATGAATGATTAATAATTTAGTTGAATAACTCAATTCCTCTATTCATTGCTGAAAAGTTGAACTAGCTAATTTGGATTTTTTCTTGGATGTATATGTGAACTAGTAATCCTTGTTAACCAAACAGCTTAAAAGCTCATTTCGTATATGAGCATAAGAGCATCTGAACTAGTCGAATTCTTCGCTCATTCGAGACACTAGTTCCTTTATATAGCCATAAACGTATGTTTCGCAATACGAACAACACGGAACTAGTTCAATTATTCATTACCAAGTCATCAACTATATTGATGAACTTCTGCTTGTTGACTCATTTGATTATTAAACCGAACAACTCACTATCACATTTTGTATATGACTCGATGAACATCTGAACCATCTTGTTCACTTTCGAATCGAGAAATCAAATTCTTCGTTCATTCGAGACAATAGTTCCTTTATATAGCCATAAACGTACGTTGGGCAATACCAACAGAACTGAACTAGTTCAATTATTCAGCTACTTATACACAGTCAGCAAGTCAGCCAAAGAGCTGTTCACCGGAACCACTCAATAGCAAGTTTCGGTCAGGAACAAAGGAACTACTTGAACAGTTAAGATGTTCATTGGCCAACTTTATTTAAGAGTTACTCAGATTTTATATACCCTATGTCTGCCCCTACTCTTGCATCGTCTTCTTTTAGAAATCACACTTGAATTGAATTTAGAATGGAATAGCTTTAACAATGAACCAGTTAAACTGAGCAATATCATCTACATATATTTAGAAATTGCAATATAGATAAAAACGAATTTTCTTTCTGTTTTCTCACATAACTCCAAATGATTTATTCCCAAGCATATTTGGGTTTAAAAGTTCTTTAGTTTTTTTTTCTTCTGTTCTTTGACCAAACAAATTGGTTCAAGTTTTTTGTTATTTTTTTTTTCTTATTCAGCTTTTTATAAGAATCTGTTGAACTGTCGGCATTTGCGCTCAGCTTTTTATGTCTTTTCGCCCGCCAACAGCTTGTTTGTTTAGATATCAAAAAAAAAATTGAAGATTGTCTCACGGCCACACTAGAAGATACCTTGTACTCTCTCTCGATAACATAAAAAAATGTTTTTGGTTAATATAATATATTTTAAGCTCTATATGAAAGTTAGTTATATTCAAAATTTATTGAAATGGAAGAAGTTATCGAAAACAATGGTTATCGATTATCGATAACAATACAAATGCAGGCTACAAAATGAGAATTAGTCTAAGCATTCAAGCCTTGATTGAAAGAAACAAAATGAGCTTACTAAAAACATATTCAAAAAATCGATAATTATCGATTATCGAATATCGATTGCTGTTTGACTCGAGAAATTCAAGGTAAAGTCAATGTTTCACATTTACAATATTTAGTTTCATAATTTCCCACCGGTCCTCTTGTGTTGGCATACCCGCTAATGCACATTTACAGGGCATCCACAATCGCTGCTTCAGCTGCGTCTGTTTACGCTTTTGCATTTCATAAATTTTAATGGACAGGCGCCAAAAATATCTTTTGCATTTTGCAAGTGGCACCAAAGAGATAAACAATTAACAAAATGTCAACGCATACCCTGTAATGGAACTGCAAAAAGTTGCTAATGACTTGAATGGGAACTCTCACCACCCCATCTAATCCACTTCACATTTCATTCCACATCTCGCTGAAATCCCTTTCAAATTTGAGATTCTCGCCTTTGCCTTTTTAATTACTTCGCAGCGAATAAACATAAACAAAAATTGACTTTAAGTTGAATAAAATTTGGTATTTGTTTTATGTGAGCTCTTGCCACGTTGTTGTTGCAAAACATTTCGCATTTCTCTATGTATATGTATGTATATAAATAAATCTTTGAATCACTCGCCATTTGGCATTCAATTGCTAACTTTCAGCTCATCTTGAACAAAGCCCAAATAGCTTCAAAGGCATTTATATATGTATATAAATATATCAATAAAGATATTTATAATAGAAATACATATATACATATAGGTATATACATATATAGGTATATGTATATGCATCTATGAACATAATAAATCATAGACTTCTACGCTTACGCGACCTTTTAACCGAGGCCTTGGTAAAGGATTTAGAGGTCGCATTACCTTGAGTTAGTTGCGGGAGGTAGGCAAAGGGTATGCACGACTATTTCATGGGCGATGGTGAGTGTGATAACGCATACACATATTTATTTAAAAATGTTGTCTAAAGTCAATATACCCCATTATGCTCTCTGCGTAGGGTATCGTTCATTAGATGCTCCAAATATGATAACACTTTTAGCACAGTCAAGTACACTTGAAAAAAATATGAGTGTGTTAATTAAATATCCACTTATGATACGATAATATACCCTCTTAATGTAAAATAGCAGGGTATATACTGACCATCGGACAGCGCTACAGAGGACGTCAAAGAGTTTGTTATCTCATGCCTATCAAAACATTTAAAATTAACGTTATTAATATACCCTTTGCTTAGAATATTAAGGGGTATCTTTGAGCCAGTACAAATAAGCTCTCAAAAAGGACTGAGCGAAACTATTACAGGGCATAGGCAAATAGATATACAACTAGTTAAGAAAAATCTTAAATGTTTAGTAACTTCGAAATAAACCTAAATCTAGGCATATGTATTACAGGGTATATTCCAAAGAGAGGAAAACTAAAAAAAATTAAGAAATGCTAAAGAAAGTCAGTGAAAAACTAACTCACTAACTTTAATAAGCACATACTTCACGCATTATATCTATATTACAGGGTATTTATGGAGCACTTTGCTTGCAGGGCTTCCAAATGAGAATTGCAATTAATTTGATGTACAATTCAGTGAGTATTCAACAATTTGCGGACCCTTTAGCAACCGGACTCCACGCTCTTTGATGCCTGTTGAGCACAGGTAAAAGCCACGGAGCGAGCGAGAGGGCAGGTGGAACAGGTGTGCGAAATAGGGACGAAATTTGTGTTAGCTTAAAGGGAGCTCAATTAAATTGATGGCCAAAAATATCAATTCGGTGTCACAAATGAGACGCATGAGTGTGCTGGTGAGCCAGGTCACCTTTAATTAAGCTGAAAGCTCTCTGCTCAACGTGAGGGGGAGCGACAGAGACAGCAAGTGTGTGCAGGAGATGGAGAGACTGCTGTAATGATTAGCAGCAAAGTGAGCATAGCCAAAGCGAAGCACAATAAAAAAGGATGAAGTCAACAGAATCTCAAATTAAAGAATAAAACGGAAAGGGAGCGCAGAGAGTGGACACGACCAAGTGATACCCTGTAAATATTATGATCTATGTAATACATAAGTGGACCTAGCCAAGGCGAAGCACAATTAAAAAGGATGAAGTCAACAGAATCTCAAATTAAAGAACAAAACGGAAGGGGAGAGCAGAGAGTGGACACGACCAAGTGATACCCTGTAAATTTTATGAGGTCTATGTAATACATAAGTGAACCTAGCCAAGGTGAAGCTAAATAAAAAAGGATGAAGTCAACAGAATCTCAAATTAAAGAACAAAACGGAAGGGGAGAGCAGAGAGTGGACACGACTAAGTGATACCCTGTTTAACTAAATATGCTTAAGTCTATTTAACGTATTAATTTCAATTCAAATTGTATTTCAGAGTGCACGACTATATGATACCCTAACTGTAACCGATAAATTTATAAATATATACAAGTATATGTAATATATAAATTATTTTTATTTTAATTTTGAATGAAAATTAGAAAACACCTTGGATTCGATTCTACCTTGCCTTAGGCAGACTAAATATTCAATGTTGGGCTTGACCACAAACCATAACTATGTGTATGGTAGAGTGGTTTAACGCTTATCATAATTAATCGATCTCGATTTCGACCTTACAAATTATCGATAGTTATGCCACATACTAGATCAAAGATTATACAAAGGAGTCCAACTGAAGTAGCCTCGATCAAAGGGCTAAATATCTCGCTAGAGAGGTCGACAGACAGATGGAGTAGAGGCTTAACACCGCCTCCTGCTACTTGTCCCATTTCTGTTAGCACATTGATCATACCCCATTCATTCCCATTATCGAGGCCATAAGGTAAATTAATTCGATTCCAGTTCAATTTCAATTTGCAATCGTACAACAATCGGGGACAGGCTCGTCTGTCGACAAGTTGTTAGCAGCGAAATGGACTACAAGCGAATGAAATATTTAAAATGAAAATCGTTTAATCAACAACTCGGCAAATGGTGAGCGAACGATGCGGCCTCAACTTTTGAGCCCTTTTAGCCTAATGCATGTTGCATGTGGCATGTGGCATACATAAGTCTAGCGCCGCACTGAGAGCTACACCACCTTGAGCATTAAAAGTGTGTCAAAGGGCTGCACAGTGGCACAAACTCCATCAATATTTAATCGTAATCCACATCAAATATTCATCGCCAGCATTTGTTGACCTGCACAATTGTTCAAATATATGCCAATTGGCGCACTAAATTGATTACTTTGTGGCTATCGAAATTATTTGCAGCTATGAATTATAAAGCAGCGGCGCGGTGCGGTAGAGTTTGGTAGAGTTGATGGAGCTATGGGCAATTTACTTTACTGAGAACAAAAGCTGTTCTATATAGTTTTTCCTTAGAATATTTTGTATCTTCTGGGTCTTTACTATTTTATTTCAAGTAAGGCGATTTCCTATTTGGAGATATTAATTATAAAGCATAAATATGTGAAGTGCGGTAGGCTTTAGTAGAGTTGCTAGAGCTATGGGAAATGTAGTTTACGCTGATACTCAGAACAAAAGCTGATTTTTACAGTTTATCCTTAGAGTCTTCCCTACTCCTAACTTTATTTAAACTAAGCTGATTTAATATTCATACATGTTCTATTCCTTTTTTAATATTCCACACTATAAAACTGATAATGAATAAGTTCAGGCAATAATATTTTCTTCTAGGTGTAAACAAAATGGAATAGTAAGTGTGTCAGACATACATATTCATAACTCCAGTGCTGAAATCTTATACTTGGATCTTTTTATCAAAGCTCTCACAGCTCAAGTAAAGTTTTTATCCCACATTCGTAAGTTTCTTTCGTTTTCCATAAATCAAAATGAATGCGGAGAAGACTACCAAAGTTCTATAATAGAGTGACCGTCGACTTCCGCTATCGATGATTCAAAAGGGGAACTATACCAGCTTGAGGGGAACTATAATTGCTCTAAATTATGGTCATGAATGAAGTCTAAGAAAATCAGACTTAAGGATAAGTTTTACATGTATTGGTCTCCTCTATTGCATAGCCAATACTTATACACTGTGTGTCTTTTGGGAATGTGGAAACTAGGCGAAAAAAAAACTATATGTATCATTCTATGACTACTCAAATTAAAGCTGATGGCGCTTGGAGCCTGAATGAGTATTACGCAGTCAGTAGAGCCCGACGGCAACATGTTTTCATATTACTGAAAACAATATTTCAATTCAATTCAACGCAGTCTCGCCCCACTGTGCACTGCCTAATTGGGGGCGAATGGACAGTGGGCTGGATTGGCGCACGGCGGGCGTATTGAACAACAATTTGGTGGCCTCGTTGAAACGTTGGACATGCAACAAAGGGGAGCAACAATAACAAGGACCATGACAAGGAGGAGCGATAAGTCGAGATTTAATTAAATTCAGTTGCTGCCCATAATAAATGTTAAGCGGCGAAGACTCTGAATTGCAATTTGAATTATTTACAGCTGCAATTATGTGGGAGTTACGAAAATTGGCGCAACTTTTTGCGGCAGCCAACACACTCAATGCACACAAACAAACAGTCAAAGTGAAAAGTTTGTGTGCCACATTGACTTGCCGCAAGCTGAACACGTAACGCGCAATTACGGACGAATGCTGGGGCGGGAGGAGCGCGAGAGGGGCGGGGCACCGTGTTGTTACTGTTGTAAGGCAATGGCGTTAACACGAGGTGGGCAAAGTTTTTGCATTTCATCAGGACAAAGATGAAGGCAAGCCGAGAGGCAGAGATGATGCGAGAAAGAGAGAGAAGGAGAGATAGAGAGAGAGAGAGAGATAGATAGATAGATAGATAGAGTGTTTTAAAAACAGGTGGACAGACGATTTGATGACAATGATGTTAATGATAATATTAATAGTTATATTAATAGCAATAGAAATGATGAGCATAATTATATAAATTGATGTTAATGATAATGTTGATGATAATTATAGTGCTAAAGAAAGTTCGATAGAGTGAGGGGACTAAAAATTTAAACAGACGCGTAAGGAATGCAATGAAAAGTAAATAATAATTTGCCTAATAATAACTTCCAGTATTGCCAATGATAATACTAGAGTTAATGCTAGAGCTAATGCTAAGGGTTGTGTTTGTGTTAAAGCTAATGCTAATGGTAATGTCAATGTTAATGCCAATGCTATTATGATAATATTGGTATAATAATGTTCATGTAAATGCTAATACTAATACTATTACTAATGATAATGATCTTGATAATGATAATACAGACATTAATGCTATTGGTAATCAACTAGTGGTAATGCTAGGGCTAGAGTTAGTGCTAGTGCTAATGGTAATGTTAATGATAATGATGATACTAATGCCAATGCCGTGTTAATAATATTGATAATGCTATTGGAGGCACTAATGCTAATGGTAACACTAATGCTAGTGCTAGGGCTAGGGCTAGTGCTAATGCTGATACCAATAATATTCATGTAAATGCTAATGCTAATACTATTGCTAATGATGATGATCTTGATAATGATAATGCAGATATTATGCTATTGGTAATGCTATTGGCAATCAACTAGTGCTAATGCTAATGGTAATGGTAATGTTAATGCTAATGCTAATGCTAATGTTAATGCTAATGCTAATGCTAATGTTAATGCTATTGACATTGATAATGCAGACTCAAATGCTAATGATATTAATGTTAATGGTATTGCTAATGTA
>NW_022046150.1:0-51224 GCF_001654015.2 Drosophila navojoa | reverse complement strand
TGATAATGCAGACTCAAATGCTAATGATATTAATGTTAATGGTATTGCTAATGTAATGGAAATGATAATGCTAATGCTATTGCAAACACTAATGCTAATCACAATGATAATGCAGACTCAAATGCTAATGATATTAATGTTAATGGTATTGCTAATGTAATGGTAATGATAATGCTAATGCTATTGCAAACACTAATGCTAATCACAATGCTATTCCTAATGCTATTGCCAATGCCATTATAAAGTCAATGCAAATCCTAATCATTACATCAATGATAACATTAATATGTAATCAAACAATGCCAATCTTAATGATAATGTTAATGCTAATGCTAATACAAATTTTATGGCTAATGGTTATAGCAATGTCAAAACTTATATGTCATTAGACAATGTTAATGCTAATGCTGATACAAAGTTTAAAGCTAATGATAATGCTAATGCTCATGACAATGATAATCCAAAATTTTATTATATGTTTTGTATATTCCGTTGAGTATACTCACAAATACACAGACAATATATGTATATCTATTGTTTTAAATATTCTCTAAGCTCATCGATTATAATAAATTAAGAGAATACGTATTTAGATGCGCATGCACCTACCTAAAGCATAATTATATGGCCATACATGTATGCCCAACTGTCGCAGGCCTAAAGTGCTCGGAGCTTTTAGTGAGCATTACAATGAGTGCACTCAGAGACTCACGGATTCGCACACTCGCATAAGTATTCGTTATGTGATGCTGATGCCTTTGCATAACACTTAATGATTCTGGTAACTAACCAACAGCCACCTACAATTCTCAGTCCTCACTCCCCGTCCCTCGCTCGCATTAGAGCAGAGTATTCCATTTCATTGTGTCACCCAAATTCTGAGTGTTTACGCAATGCAACCACCGAGCCTAGCAGCATGAGCGTTCCCTTGCATCCGGATCTTAATTATATTGAACAGTATCGAATAATCTCATCCAACGATTCTTAGTACCAGCTAATAAAGCAGGAAATTACTCAGAAGTGGAAACTGACAAAAATAATACTCCTGTTCTTTTAATTAGCTTTACTGACTAAGAAATTGAGTTTCAGTAGTTTTTATATCAGTTCACAATTAGAAATGAGGCAGAAAGCTGTATTTTATTAAGGAGGTGTTTAATTAAAATAATATTTATTAAAGATATAAATACATATATGTTGTCTTCTTTATAAAACCTTATAATGGATTGGCCCATTTGTCGTCCACTTGGTTCTGCAGCAATTTAAAGAATTTTTGGATTCTATAGCTCTAAAGACCTTGAAAACAACATTTCAAATCGAAGCCCCTTAACTATATTATTATGGTATACTCTGTATATGAACAGAGATGGTTTCTCGTTCTAATCTCCGTCTAGTCAACATTTCCCTGTAGTAGAAGACACGAGTTCAATATCTCTTTATTGCTAAGAAATAGAAAGCCCCAAAGTCTATGGCAATTAAACATAACTCATATACCACTTAACTAATATGCCTCTTAAAAAAATATATATATTTACATATATAACAGTAGAATTCGTTGATAATGACTCAGTTTATAGCCTGCATATAAACTTATAGGTTCTTCCGGGTATAACGACAGTCCCTAGTGCGTCGTTATAATCGGATTTTGCTGTATTTATAAATGTCATCATTCAACTTCGAAGCGAAATGAATCAATTTATTCTCTGCTACAAAAGGAGCTATAGATTTCCTCATATTCAAGATTTTCTGCATAAATCCCAAGTTCCGAACACTGAACTAAGAAGGAAAACCACTTTAAATAGATGAAGTATGCATAAGGATGCATTGAGGTGTGACCGACTTGAACATATTCTCCATTCATTTCAATGTAAAGTCCCTCGAGACTATAAGTTTATAACAAAGTTTGGGTTTGAATGTTTTCAAAGGTATAAGAAAGGGTATCTACAGTCTAGTTTCTAGTCTATACATTTATATATATTGGAGATTAGAAATAAAATAAAATAATTGCTAATTTAAACCTGAAGTATTTCATCAAACAGATATGATTATCTAGATCAAATAATTGGCCTATTCTGGTTAAGGTATGTATATCCTATGCAATATTCTATATATAAAGTCTATTGAGTTTTTCTAAGTCTGTCATTATTAAGAAGAATATATTTATATACATATATATACACCTTGTGGGCTTCCTTCCACATTCCACTACCTACTATATATATATATTTTTTAAGGTTATGTTAGGTTAATTATCGTTTTCAATTTTCCCACGAATCGAACTAAGAACATATAAATTAGTTTTGCACCGTTAGGCGGTTAGGAATTTGGCTTACATTTGTATATTGAAAGTTTTCGCAAAGCTTTGTTTGGCTTGGCTAAAAGCTTGCACGCGCACAGTGACTGTCAAACTGCAGCTGGAAGCTTTCCAACAACGTTAACAGCCGCCGTGGTGGAATTCCATTTGGCCTTAACATTTGCGTCACTCTGCGATGGCTGATAACATTTCCAATGCTCACTGTGTAGGGTATGAGAAACTGTTTCTGAATTGTGTAGACCGTAAAGCCGTAGAGCTATGAATACTTGAATTACGTGAGATAAAGTGGTTTTATCTCATGATAATCGTAGAATAAGGCGAAATTAATTTTGGCTAAGTTTTTTATTATACTAATATATATATTTAATTTATTACATACTATTTAATATATATACTATATACAGGGTATTTTATTGTTCGCTTCAGACAGCCCTTTTATTTAATTTGTTTTTTTTTTTTCGGATCGCGGTTTTCAACTTTATACTTATTTCTTTATACATATATGTATATATATTTGTGTGTGTGTAGGTATGTTTAGAGTGATATGCATAAGGCGATAAGTCGCGGCCACCTCTTGACTTCAGTCGAAAGGCGGGCATCCGCCCAGATCTTGGGCATTGGCGTGTTCTTGGTCAGACTGACCCAAATACTGGGGCGTCCCGCTGATAGGACAGGTCGCAGAGGCAGCAGAGGCAGGCGAGGCAACAGCAACTGTAGCAGCAGCAGCAGCAGCAGAAGCAGCAGCAGCAGCTGTAGAAGCAGCAGCAGCATTCGCATTATCTTTTTCTTCCAAGTAATTAAAATGCTCATCTAAAATTATTTTTAGACGCGCGGCTATCAACAACGGAAGCCACAATTCAAATCTTTTGGCTCGGCTTCTACGGGAAAAAACGCAACGCGCCGATTGGTCGTTGCCAGCCGGGCGGCTGGGCGGTTGGGCGCCTGGACGGCCGCAAGGGGGGTGCACTGCGCTGGGCCGGGTTTGGCGCATGCGCTGAGCGCGCCTTCGGCTGACGAGGCGCCAATGGGAAGGCCGCCAGCCGTGGGTGGCATTCGGGTGGCCAACGGGAACAACAGGAGGTGGCAGCAATTGGCCGCCCAGTGGCAGCTCCTGCCAATTCGCTAGAACTCGCCTCGATCCTGGCAGGCATAGGATATGTATGGACATGTTAGGTCCCTGTGATGCTTCTAGCGAGCATAAGGTATATCAATATTTGCATATATGATTAGAAACGTATCATCAGCTAGTCTCACCTTAGAATGTCGTGGTTGCTCATAGGCCAAAGATCTGGTTCTAGGGTCAACTACTTTATCTGCTTGTGTAGCATTCAGGATAGCTCTATCCTATAAATGTGGGCCTTGTCCATTAAGTAGTACGGCGTATGGAAACGCTAAGGATTTTAACACGTCGCTCCACTAAATAAATAACGTCCTTGGCATGCAGTTTTTCTAGTAGAGCCATCTGACTTCCTCTACTTTTCCCTGGAAACCTGAACCACTACATCAGTAGCTCTCATTGTGTATTTTCCGACCTTTGGGGCCGCACAAGTTTTATTAGTCTTATTGAATATATTAAGTATATTGAATATAGTGTGTTAGGGTCTTGTCTTTGCTAATATAGAAAATTCTCTGTTTACTGGAGCTTCCGAAAATAACTTTTATTGCTTTTTAAAGTGAGGGATACGCCGTCTTGTGGCTTTTAATATCAGTATTTCCGCCGATAAATATTCCTTCCGAAAGCCTTTTTATCGGTAAATAAATAAGCTGCAATCTTAGTCTACTCTTTTAGAACGATGATCCTCTGTTAGCATTTTGTCTGTTGGAATAGTTGGTCCTCATTTTGAATTCTACAACCGAGATTTTAAAGACCTCTGCTGAAATTATTATTTTTGCGGGGTATTGATAACTTCATGAAATAAACTCATGATAAACTGCCTGTAAGATCATCCAGCGCTCTCCAGTTCTTGATGTCTGCTAAGATGCTCGGGGTTTATCTAGTATAATAGCGTTGCTTCCTTATATTACTAAAATTAGTCCTAGCGGAAATATCCAATCGTTTCCATCCTTTTGAATGCCCAGTCCTCCCAGTGTATTGACCTTGACGGCACACTAAGATACCCTCGATTTCTATTTGGAACGTATTTATGACGTGTGAGGTGACAGTTGGCGTTGTAGATTCGCAAGAAGAGCTTTCATCACTGCATTTGTGATTGCTTTCCAAGAAATAGTGATTTGGTTATCTCAGCATATGACTAACATTATCATTATATTATGTGCTAAAGTATTGTGATCATCCATCATTCATTCTGGTTCTATCGTATAGGTCAGGAGGTCATCGTCCTCGTCTGTTAATGATTTCATATATTCTGAGTATATATTGCCCAAATTAAGTATACCTGCAAATGCGCTTTCTGGGCCTACAAAAGCAATAAGCCCGAGTGCTACCATTTTATGTTCTCAGCATCTGTGCGAGCTCGGAAGAAATACCTTTTTCACCAGCCTCATTCTATTCGATAAATAATAGAAACACGTTTCAGTTTACTTTGTTTATATCTTCAGCTGCAGCCATCTATATCTCTGCCATATCTGGGCTGGGTCTGATCGGGTCTGGAAAGTGAAATGTTGTTCCGCAGTGCGATAATATGAACAGCGGCCCAAAAACAAGTAAAAAGTAACAAAAACTCTCACATTCTCCAACTTTTCTCCCACTTGAACTCGCTGTCAGACAGCATTGCCTCAAATACCCCGCATTTGTTCAGCGAAGATGGCATATTTGTGCCCAGTATATATCTAGCTGTAAATATTATTATGATTAGATATATTATTATATACATTTATTTTATCATAAGACTAAATGCATAAAAATGACTAAGTATGTTAATATTTCAATAGTATATTTTTAAAGGGTATTTAACAGTCGGTACGGTCAAACTGGATAGCTCGAAATGCAAACAACTTGAAAGCTGAACACAAAATGCGTTGAAAAGGAGACGCGAAACAAAAAGAACTGCACTAATAGCAAATGCAAGCAGCGCCACCTAGCGACCATAAGACAAATAACAAATCTACACTCAAGCACACATAACATGTACACAGATACATACATATCTTAATGCATGCATACATACACATGTACACTTGGGCATGTTCACATTGCGCTCTATCAGTGGGCGCTGCATTTGGGTTGCCTTTTCGGTTAGTGTTGGTCTCTTCACGCCAATTTATCAGTTGACCTACAGAGCTGCAGCAGCAGCGCAGCACTGACGTCGCGACGCGTCGCGTAGCGTTGCATTTGTTGTTGTCTTTGTGCCAGTTTAATGTGCGCTGGCCGCTCAAGTTGACAGCGATAAAGTTGCGCCCAGGCCCTCTAGGCAGCGTCTGCAGCGGCTTCGTCCCCGCCCCCCGCTTCCCGCCACGACCAGCCCGACCAGCCTCTCTCGCACACTTTTCGCTCATTTCGCCATAAGGCGAATTTAGTGCAAAGCATCAGCTTTGCATCCTGTTGCCGATAAATATGAAGAGAGCCAGTTGCACAAGCGCGCTGCGCGATAAACATTTCGCAGCGGCGGCGTCGGCAGAGCCACTCGACCAAAGCCACCCACGACCCGACGACACGCATCGCAAAGAAGTGGTACGAATCGCACTATATTCGCCAAACAAAAAACTGCAGCATCGCTCACAACATAGAGCCCATTATTCAACTGCCATTTAATCTGTGGCAGTTAATTTTCTTCAATAAAATCTTTAGCTATCAGCTTTGTCATTTACACTTAAATAAATATATAATTTTTGTTAAAATATATTAATTTCGCCGCTTGCGGAAGTTTCTTAAGCAAAAGAAGTTCTCATATAAATATTTAGCCGGCTTTTTACGCATATTGCGCCATGGTACATCGCGTATATGTATATTTGTGTCTGTGTAAGTGCGCGCTTATGCTAGCGCTTCGTTTGTCTTCGGGCTCGTGCGCTCGTGTCGGTCGTGTCGCACGTTTCTTCTACGGTGCAGCGGCGTCCGCGTCAAAGTTCTTCCACTTTAACATTCGGTTGCGCGCCGTTGTACGAGACGGTCGCACAATTTTCGGTGCGTTTGCCTTAGTTAGCGGACCTCAGCGACGGCGACATCGAGTGCGATTCGCCTGGCCGCCAGGCTGTCTCTTAATTGTTATTCTTGTTCCTCTGACACGTTCCGTGCTCGTTGTGCAAATGCAATTTTTTGACAATAAATCACATTTTTTTTAGAGTGCTCAAACCAAGTGTTAAGAAAAATATAAATTTTTTTCTAGTGCTACGAAGGATAACGTACAAAACACGCGCGCGCCCCCATTGCATGATCGCTAAACATTTTGTGACTTTTGGCCAACTTTTTACTCATATCTAAGCATTTTTTCTTTTTTTTTTCTTTACTGCAGTCAAAGTCACAAAATTCAAAAAACATAAACGTACAAAGTGCGAAACTATGAACTAACCGAACAAATTAAATAACACAAACAGTGGTTAAACAACAAAAAAATTATATTAATTATTAACGTCGCGCGCGAAATTCAAACGGCAAAAAAAAAAGAAAAAAAAAATACTTCGGGCAGATCAATGAAAAGTCCAAAAAATGTAGAAAACTTTCAGTATTCGAGCTCTGTTGGAATTTCGAATTTCGGGACAGCTTCTGCTAAGCGCTGCTTCATAATTTTATCCCATATTCCTCGTCTTCTTTAACTGTTTCTTTTTTGCTCTTCGTTTTCTGGCGAATTCGCGTTTTGATTTCAGTTTTTTTTTTGTTGTTGCACTTTTTGCTTTGACGAGTGCAGCTTTCGGTTTCATACATAAAACTCCCGTTTTTTGTCAGACTTTTTTTTTGCATTTTAATTTTTTGTTTTCCCGCTGATGCAGCAGATAAATTAATTCGCCTGTTCCTGAGCAAACAATTGCTGAAAATTCGTTTTTCTCTCTTGCAGTGCCATAAACATCGTAACCTTTTTCATTTATTTACGTCTAAACGCATCAGACGCAACACCTCGAATACGAACCCAGCAACTGCCCAATACAATAAAATAGTTAAAGCCAACAACAAAATAACCGAATAGCTGCCAAATATCCCGTACACGCACACACACGCGTGCGCGCACACAAACACACAAACGATATGGGATCAACGGGATCCCAAACGGCCGCGACGTTGCGGCAGCGACATCCGCTGTCGCTGCTCTGGCGCCTCTTCGCCGTTGTCCTCGTTTTGAACGCCTGCCATGTACCGCTGCTGAATGCCAAGGTGAGTACCAAAGAGAGAGAGAGAGAGAGAGAGAGAGAGAGAGAGAGAGAGAGAGAGAGAGAGAGAGTGTGTGAGAAGAGAGTGCGTGAGAGTGAATTCATCTGAGCTAAACGGTTAACCAATTTAATTGCTTAGCTCAATGCAATCCTTTGCATGAGCACAACGCACAGAGCTTAACAGAGTTCTGTTAAACATTTAACATAACATGATCACAGAATTTTAACAGTTGCAAGGCCACACGTACAGCGAATATTAAGAAAACTTTGCATTTTATATATGTTAACAGAATCAATTATCCTGTGAGTCATGTTATGTTAAGCTAAGAGCTGGAGTTACTACAGACTGTTATGGTATATTATCTATAATATATGAAAATTTGAAAATTGTGAATTCTAATAAAGGATGTGTAGTTCTTAAAAAAAAAAACAACTGAAGTCTGGAATATTCTGATATGTGGCTATAAGATTTGAATTGAAGATAGCTATAGTTTTTGTATTATTATAAATTTGATTTCTCTCGGGACTTGTAAATGTGCAATGACTATAGAAACACTTTGATTTCGTGAGACAATCTTATATTAATGGCATTCCTCTAGCCATGGTGACAACATCTGGCCAACTCATGAATATGATTTCTAGAGAATATATATATGTGTATGTGTATGGCTAGAAGCATCAAGAATCTTTCTCACATTTCTGTTCAGCATCCTCACAAACTCATATACATACGTATATGTATATAGAGAGCTCGCATGATCTAGTTTTCTTAATGTATATGACACAACACGAAACGAACAACAACAACGAACTTGAACTATTTTACAACGCAGATACATAAATATTAAACAAAAAGCGAAAAGAGCAACACAAATAAAAAATAAATAAAAATAATGTGTAAAGAGGGCCCCCAGTGGGGAAACAGTTTCAAACAAACAAATACATATGCATAGACACATACACACATTTAGATATACATATATAAATATATTTATTTTTGTAAACCTTTTGCTGTTTGACCTTTGCTCGCTTGTAACAAATTAATAAAAAACCAATGAAAATGAGATCCATTAAAAAGTCGAAAGAAGCAGCACGCACCGCTTATCAGCGAGCGAGCGAGAAAGAGAGAGAGAGGACGAGGGAGAGGGAGTACGGCCTAGTGGCTCATTATGGTTCCACAAGCTGCTTCTAAGAACCGAATTTCGGCTACCCTAGCGTACAAAGATCTTTTAACCTGACACCGGATCTCGATTGCGACAATTTTGGATTATGAATTTTTTCTTTTAAATTAATTAATTTCAAAAATGACAGAAAAAAAAGATGAAAGAAAAACATATTAACAACAATTATTTCGTCTGTCGGGCCAAGTGCTTGGGTCAAGTGTTATTCGGGGCTATCAAATCGAAAACAGAATAAAATTCAAATTTATTTCAAAAAATTTATTTTCGTTGCTAATTTCGATTTCACAAATGTGATAATTTAATCTGTTTTTTTTTTTTCCTTCTTTGAATAAAATATTTGTTTTGCCAATTATAAAAGGCGTTCGATTGTCATCTAATTTCTCTATCTATGGCTGTGTGTGTGCATGTGCGTGCGTGTGTATGTGTGTGTGAGTGGCCATCATAATGAGCTGATAGCTAATGGCTGATAGCCGTCTTATCAGCGTGTTAATGACATGTAGTCGAAGAAGTCAACGTTGTCGTCGTCTCGCAATGAAATAATTTCTTAAATTAACATTTCAAAAAAATAAGAAGAAGACGAAGAAATGTGAAAAAACAAACATTGTGGGGGGAGTGAAGCATAACGCCAATAGCTGTAACTGACGGCTTATCGGTTCTGCAAAAGGAAAAACAAATGTGGAAGAAGCAGCACAGAATAAGAGCAGGCCATCGAATGGGAACAGTAACAAAGAGTTATGAGAGACATGTATATATCTATAAATATACATATGTATATGCATGTCGTTACATCCGGCGTATGCGTAATATGTTTACAGAATACGCATACGCACAGGTTCAAGCTGAGTGCAGAGTTTAACAGCTGTAACTTAACAGCCACACTCTTGCATTACATGAACTGCTTAACAGTGTAAAGGATGAGCTAACAGATTAAGAGAAGCGCGCTTAACAGCCTGACAGTTCAGTTTTGACCCTTAACAGCCACGCTTTTACATTACATGAACAGCATAACAGTGTGAAGGATGAGATTAAGAGAAGCGCGCTTAACAGCCTGACAGTTCAGTTTTGACCCTTAACAGCCACGCTCTTACATTACATGAACCGCTTAACAGTGTGAAGGATGAGTTAACAGATTAAGAGAAGCGCGCTTAACAGCCTGACAATTCAGTTTTAGGGCCTATAATATATCCATATATGGATTATTGCATTTTCTTGGCAACAGGTGTCGTGCGTGAAATGATCAGCTTGAACGCTAGATGTCGCTTGAAGGCATCGTTATGCAGGCGACCAATCCAATTAACAATCGTTAGTTAAAACAAAGAAATGTTGCAGCTGGCGCCGGCAGCACTTAGCCGCTCACTGCTAATCACAGTCATGAGATACAAATGTATCTACAAGTCAGCGAGAGCATCTAGTTGGGCATCTGCTGTAGATACGCCGACTGGTGTATGCACATAGATATATATGATATATATGTATGTATATGTGTGTCGACTGACAGATGTGGCCTGCATGTCATCAGGTTTCGTGCCTGTCCGTCCGTCCATCTCGCTGTCTGCCTGTCAAAATATTTGCAACGACAGCAAACAGTTGCCACAAAACTTGCAGGCTAGAGCTGGCTTTCATTTTGTTTCGTTTCATTCGTTTTGGCTTTTTGTTTTATGTTTTTATACACAGAATTTGTGTGCTCATTGTATTTGGCTTTTGCGCTGAGCAAATCAATTCTTGAGATACATTTCATTTGGCTGCTTTCTTTCGCATGTTGTAGGCTCTCGCCGTAGCTGTAGCCGCCGTCTCAATCGTTTGTTTTCACAACATATGGACGCAAGATGTTGCCACACAGCGCAGCCCATGTGTTGCCACATATATCGGCATACATGTAGATATATGTATATCTGTTTGGCATGTGCGATCTCTTGCAATTTTCCATGGAATCCAGCTGCTCCTGGCAACTGTTGCTGTTCGTGTCTCGATCCCAGCGGCAACAGTTGCTACTGCTGTCATTTCCCCAAACGTACGACACTTGAGCTCAAGTTCAGCAGCAGCAGCAGCAGCAGCAGCAACAATTGGCGCATGCATTAAATTTTAGCAAATAACTAAACCTAATACACAGTGGGACACCCGCCGCGCCCCTTGCCCGTCCGCCTCAGATAGCCGTAGATAGCGCAAAGTGTGTTGGCTTTGGCAATTGACAGCGGCTGGCGCTTCCGCCTTGCGTGCATTACATATGAGAGCTGTGAGGGCGAGACAAGTGGAGCGGGAGGAGCCAAGTCAGGAGTGAGAAGTACGGAGAGGCAAGTGAGGAGAGAGAAACAATGAGCTAGGTGATGAGAGAAAAGTAAGGGACAGGAATAAAGGCAAATGATATATGTATGTATATAGAGAGAGAAGACATAAAGATTAGGCTAGGAGAGAGAGAGAGAGAGAGAAAGTTAGAGAGAGAGAGAGATAAAGAGAAAGAATTAAAATAAGGCAGATAGATGAAAACTGAGAGAAAGTGAAAGACAATAACAACACATGGAAAGAATGGCAAAAGACAGAAATAATCGAGGAGATTTCAGTGAAATCTTCACGGAAGAAACCAGAAGAAATGGTTTCCTAGCGAAAGTACGTAACCCTTGTTTCGTAAAAGTAGAAACAAAAAGTGAGAAACTGAGATATATAAAAGAGATCTTGAAGAGCCTAAGGGAACTTGAGGAGCAGGAGGAACCAAAAGCGTTGGAGAAGTTTGAAGATTATGCAAAAAGCGAGATGCAAAAAGCGAGAGAGATACAGATTGAGAAAGATATATAGAGAGAGAGACAGACATAGACTGAGAAAAATTGAGAGAGAGAGAGCGAGAGCAAGAAAGGGAGTGAGAGAGAGAGAGGGAAATGGAATTGCCAGGATCAATGTGAGACGTTGGGAAACATGTCGTGCAATTCTCGGAACAATAATAGAGAAGCTAGCAGCAAGAGGTGAGAAGCGTGAAGTGAAGCGAACGATCGAGCAGCGTCACATCAACAATTAGTCAGCCAGTTGCCCTTCGTACCAAAACGGGCCAAAAATGCAGCAGCTAGAAGTCGAATCGGAGTCCGGGAGTCGGAGGGAGGGGGCTAAGGCACGCCAGTCCAACAGCTGGCCAACGTCCAACAACTGACAACAACAACAACAGCAACAGCAACAGCAACACGATGGGGAGCACCAATGAATAGGCAACAGTTATATGCATTTTGTAATAGCCAAGTCTGAAGCAAACATCTATAAATAGATGGCCAACACACACGCTGCGACAGAAACAACAGATACAAAATTCAGCCACAAGAAACATGCAAACGCATCAAAAAAACTCAATGTGTGTGTGTGTGCAGTTAGCAATCAAATGAAATGTGAAATACGAACGGCAAATGCCCTAACATGCACCTGCTAACTCTTCCTGTTTGCACTCGTGGAGCGTTAGTGAAATGCTAACCAATAGTTAAATAAAATGATAAGAACAAGGCCAAGACTTTAGCTGGAGTGCGATCGATTGACTGAAGGCCAGAAAATATTTGACTAGATGTCGCTCTATCAATAAGTTGCATTTCTATAACCAACGACAGCTATTGGTACTTCTGTTTGACTGCCCCGCATATATTTAACAAGCTGTTAAATCTATTGCTACTCATTGCCTCATATTTGCAATAGCCAGGCAGCCAATTGCTGGCTGGCCATAAGCAGTTAACATGCACATTTGATAGCCATATGTATATTCAAATATCTCGAATATATTTCGCATTGCCATGTTAAGTGTTGAGCATTTCAGTCAATTGAAGTGCGGCTATAAAATGCATAGGACTTAACATGATGTTAAAGTGATGCAAAGACAATTTTAACTATTGCGGCTTAAGTGTCAGCCATAAAAATTGTGGCAATTGATAGACTTGTTAATATACAATGCAATATACTTGACAACAAGTTTGACAGCCAGAGTAAACGAGAATCGGGACAGCTACAAGACATTAACTAATTGCCAGCTGTGTAAACTCAAGAGATTTCATAAGCAATTCGTCAATTGAATACAATTGGGCTTAACATGAAGCACAATTTGTACATGAAGGCGTGCATGTGTCTGATTAATGCCTAACATGAACTTTAACAGGCAGATAAAGAACGTTTGCTTAAAATCAAATAAAAGCCAATAACAAAAAGTTGCTATCAAATGATTGGCAATCATGCGACCTAGATATTGCTGTGCATAAGCAAATGCTGGCGTCATTTCTGGCCAAAAGTCGGCTCGGTGCCAGGCCAGGACCTTACGTCAACGTGTGACGTAACGCGCGTTTTATCAGTTATGTAACGTTCGATTTGCTCGGCTGCTTATCGTGCTTATCGAATTGAACGAAGATATGCTCTGTTGCCTTGAACCAAAGCTGATTGCTACGAGACTGGCTGCTACAGCACGCGAACATATCGAATTGCATTTGCATCTAAACATAGACACAGCAACAACAACAGCAACAACAGCAACAGCTACAGCTGTGGATATATGTATGTAGATACAAAAGTATCTTTTGGCTGCTTTTCCATGGAAAGCACATTCATGCCGGGATCCCAGGGTATGATCCGATTCTATGTATTTGCTGAGCTCAATGTCGTATTGCCATAGACTAAACAACAACTGATATATGGGGTACGGGTATCGGGCGCCGGCGTTGATTGCACAGTGGTTACAAATAGCATAAACCAACGTATGAAAAAAAAGAGCAAAATAAATAAAATAAGAATTTCCCTTTTTTTTCTCGATGTTTAGCTTGTTGCTGTTGTTGTTGTTGTTATTATTATTTTTGTAACTCAATATTTGTCTGGCACGTCTGCAACAATGAGTGTGCCACTCTCACACACACACACACACACACACACACTTACAGGGTCTTTTCAACTTAGATGAATAATAATTGTTTGGCTTTTGCATTGCGTAAATCTTCAAAATAGAAAACAAAAATAAAGAAAAAACAAATAAATGAAAACAAATGAGGGTACCCACTCTTCCACAGCCTCTCACTCTTCCTCCTCCTCTTGCTGCCTATGAGAATGTCGCAATTTTTGCCTTTCAGTTATTACAAAATGCAGAATTGGATGAGTCTCATATGCGTTGAGTGGGTGCCCGTCCATCTATCCACCTAGCTGGCTATCTATCTGTCTGCCTCTCAGTCTAGCAATGTAATTAACTAAAGTTCTGAAATGACTAAATGCAAATGCCCGACTAGTGAATACCCTGTTTCAGGGAGAATTTCAATTGAAAGAAAAAACGAACTAGTCTTAGGTTCAGGGAGAAAGATTAGAAAATTGTTGTTACTCTAAACACTTTTCGAGTCGTAATATAGAGAAAAAACAGGGAGAGAGAGATAGAGAGTGAGAGAAAAAGTGAAAATTCAAATTGAAATTGAATATAAAAGAGATAGAAATAGAGAAACAAAGATAGAAAGAGAAACTTGGACTGAAACTGAAAGGGAGAATCAATTTTTCTCTTCTATCTATCCATCTACCTATCTCTTGATAGGGCTAGATATAGAGAAAGAGAAGATGAAGAAAGCAGAGATATAAAAGAAGAAATTAAAAAACTTTTTGAAATAGAGAGAGAGAGAGAGAAGAGATGAATTTACAATTTCTAGATGAATCAGAATATATAGATGTAAACACAAATGATTTACCCATGGCGGTCATATATGATGTGTACAGGGTATTTTAAGATGCAACAACAAATTGCCATTTCGTAGAACTATTTGCCATAAACATTTACACAAAATGCAATTAGCTATAAAAAGCGCTTTAAATGCACTCAATATCAACAGGTTTGCACATTTGGCCCAGCCCTAGGCAAATAAGTTGCATTCTGATTATGATCATGAACGTCATTATCATTATCATTATCGTTAGCAGGATGATGATGATAATCCAAGCAGTTTGTATGCATTGACTTGAACTGATTTAACTTTATAGATAGTTTTCCCTATCGCATGTTAAGCAGAACTGGTTCCAGAACTTTTGCCGGTCCCAATCGCAATTTTCGATTGCTTTCTAGAACTATTTATAGAACTATTCGTGTTTTGGCTGAGCGTTTGCTACATTTATCTATAGAAACTTATCTGGATTTTGTGTTCGGCGCATTCTTTCGTAACTTGTTCATAGGCCAGGCCGAGATCATAACAATAAGTCAGAATGGCTCTCGCAGACCCAATGGCTAGGCCATGTTACTCTCTAGGCGAGTGTTTTCTCAAATGATGTTACTCAGTTTCTATCGAAATCGCATATCAAACTCAATTTATTTGATCATCTTGATATATCGCTTGATTTATGAGGCTCACTTGGCATTGTCATTAATAACAGGGGCGGCCTCCTAAACAATAATGCGGCCTATGAGGTAACTGTGCTTTAAATGTTATGCTGAGAGTGTTAAGAGGCAACTGTTAATGCTTTAATGTCATGTTATGCCAACAGTTGATGACTCTGTGAGCTAATTTTCCAGAATGTAGACAGCCAAAAAGTTTCTCAATTGATGTAAATGGAGTGAAGAAGAAGTTTTTATGTGCTTGTTTTCCTTCAAGTGAAACAATTAATATCCAATTAAGGAATTGAGTTAAACCGAAAACATAAATCACAATCGATGCAGCTGCCATTTATTGTATGTTGTTGTTGTTGTTTTTGTTTTTTTTCGTATATTGTATTTTGAGTTGCGATATGATCAAAAAATTTGTTTTGGGCTGGGACTGGGATCGAGGAATTGGGTGTGGCCTTGCCACCAGCTGCGTCTGGGGGTGACATCAACAGCTGCAGCTCTTCGCCATACAGTAAAAATGTATATCCATATATATTTATATATGCGCCAATTTATAATCGCTTTATAAATCTCTCAATATCGCTTTTCGTGGAAAATTAAAACAAATGCCAGACTTCAGTCAAAATGTTGCGCCTATCGGGGCGATCTCGCTCTATGTCTGGAGTTTGGGGCAGGCAGGGGTCGAGGCCGAGGCAGAGTCTGGAGCTGGGGCATGACGGCTGTCTCAACGGATTCTATCAAAACTGAAGCGTTCCAAATTTAAATGGAAATTGTTCGCTCAATTTGAATTAATTGAAGTCAAACGAGCGCGCGCGCGCGCCTTTTAATTGCCAAACAGTTTACATCAATTTTATTCTGCTTCTTTTTTTTTCTTTAACAATAACAAAAACATTTTTGAAAAAATATTGAAAACTTAAGCAATTTGCTGTTATTTGGGCTTTGGCAGTCAATTAATTTGGTAAACAAAGCATAAAAGCGAAACGAAACAGCTAAAACGAAAGAAAAAAAAAAAAAACAAATCCCAAAACGAGACAACAACAAATGCATAATTATGCTAATTAATTAATTTGCTGTTGCATAAATTTATTTATATATATTTAAATACATATAAAAGCAGAAAACAACGCAATGGGCTGTTAAAAGCAAGCCAATTAGCCAAATACTCTACACAATAACGATGCGATCAAACACGATTAATATGATATGGTATAATCTATATGAAGACTCATAAGATCTATCAAATCTCTATGATTTATATGATCTATATGATCAATAGGATCTATATGATCTATATGATTTATATGATCTATATGATCTATATGATCTATATGATCCATATGATCTATATGATCTATATGATCTATATGATCTATATGATCTATATGATTTATATGATCTATCTATCATCTATATAATCTATATGATATATATGATCAATATGATATATTATCCATATGGTCAATATGATCCATATAATCTATACGATCTATAGGATCTATATGATCTATAAGATCTCTATGTTCTATATGATCTATGTGATCTATATCATATGCGAGCTATATGATCTCTATATTATATATGATCCATAAGATCTTATGATCTACATATATGAATTATATGAGCTCTATGTTCTATCTGATCTCTGAGAGTTCGTATGGTCTTTATGATAATTATGAGATCTATCATCTGATCTATCATATGATCGTTTTGAGCTATATGATGTAGATCTAAAGGATTTACATATTCTATGTGATCTATATCAGATCTTACTGTATCGATCTTTTAAACAATTTTTTCAGATTAGATTTGTAAGATCATGTCTATGACTACATATGTCATACATCCAATAATAAATTCTCACTTACATATATATCCATTCATAGCTCTATATGTGAGAGATCGCACTCAAACAATGATTGAGCGTTACAAATTATATCTCATTGCCAATAGACCTCATAGCATGGTAGTAGAAAATATTTTTCGATTTTCTTTAATAGTTTTTCATGTCAATTTATGTTTAAATAAATATTTGCTATGTTCCCAAAAAAACAAAAAGCACGAAAAAAAAAAGTTTGTTGCTTAGTCAGCTGTCGTTGTCGCAGTTGTTGTTGTTGTTGTTGTAATATTAATGGCAGTTGTTGTTGTTCTATTAGTTGTGTTGTTTTTGTCGTATCAATTAAGTGAAAAATGTAAAGCACTTCACACACATATTTGTGGCAAAGGAAAGCGCATAGCTGAGCATTGCCAACCAATTGCAGATAAGATATAACTAACTAATAGAGCACGCACACACACACACACGCACAGTCACACCTCTATACGCACAACTATCGGTGGCATAGTTTCCTTATTGCTGCTGTTGTTGTCTCATGTGCTTATGTTAAATTGTTGTTGTTGTTGTTGTTGTTGTAGCTATTTTTTTTTTTTATTTTCTTTTTGTTTTGTTGCCAAGCTAATGATAAGCGTCCAAACATGACGTGTTGCAGCGGCATTGATAGCCTCAGCTTCAGTGCTTCTCCAACTGTACACTGGGAGAAATGCCGTGCAGACAATAGTCGGAAATTCGTAGGCTTACGAATATTAAATAAAAACGGAAAATAAGAATAACTTGAATTAATTCAATTTCAGTTAATTTGATTCGCATTTATGGCATTTTTTTTTTAATATACCTATTCTTGATAATTTTATAGCTTTTAAAAGGTTTAGCTAATGTTTCCTACCGAGTTTTAGCCTTCTTTGAACATGTTTAGCTCTTCGAATGTGTAAGCGTAATACCCTTAATTTGCTTTAGCCATTTTAAAGCTAAAGTTTTCATGGGAATTTCATGGAATACGTAATACTCTTGTTGCCAACATATATGTAACAGGCAGCAAGAGGCGTGGCCTTCGCCTTGACACCTGATCCAGAACTGATATATACATACATAGGTATCTATATACAAACACTTCCGTTTATTCAAAAGATTCACTCGTATAACCATTGAGCTTCAGATTTGATTTGTGAAATTATCCAAATCCAAATTTTTGAAATGATTGATATATGAATTCAATCCAAAACAGCTTCCAATTGCGGGCAAATTCAAACTCCTCTTTTGTTGTATGTAGTAGGGGTATAATTTAGTCGGACCGCTCTTACTGGTTTTTCTTGGTTCGTGTGTCATTTCAGTTAACATTTCAGCTGATGAATCTTAATTTAATGCATATTTGCTGACATTTGCATGCATTAAGTCGGCCCCCTATTAACCGCACGCCTTTGATTTCGATTTTGATTTGTAATTTTAAGACTTTTGGCATTCAAATGTATTATATATACACATATGTATATTCTATTAAAAAATAGAAGCAAAATATACGAAAGGAACTTGGCTTTCGAAAATGAATTTCCTTAAATGATATAGCAATGAGATCCATTCAAACCTACTATAATTATAGAAGTCGAAGCACTCGATTATCGATACTAATCTTAATTACATATCGAAACAATCGGCAAAAAAATATACTTGATTATATGGTTCTATAGTAGGAATCGATCGGAGTACGTATAATTTGTCTCTTCATTAAGCTATCTCTATGAAACTCAAGTGCCTTAAAATGCTCTTCAAATATCTGCCAAGTCATTTTGAATCGAACTGGTATATTATATGGTGCTCTTCTGAAAGATATCTGCATTAAATCTGATATCTTGAAGGATTTGAAAGATAACCTAGAGCTTATGGGCATCGCTATCAATTTGGAAATGAGATTTATGCTAAGCCGGGGGTATTTAAAATTCGGCCCCGCTCCATACCCATTTTCTTTGATATATATACATATGTATAGACACATGCCTACCTATGTGTATGTATGTATGTATATCGTTTTATATATTTTTTTGGGTTTCTTTGGGTTCGGGCAACCGGTTTGGCTTATTAAGCGCTTAACGAGTCGCCCCACAATTTATGATTACGCGCGGCTCTTCGGAACTAGTAGTGGTAGTTTACCTTATCACTTGGCCATTCGGGAGGAATATTTCGCTGGCCTGTCGCTGGCTCAGGTGGTGCTGCTCATATACGAGTATTTGGTAGCTTGTGGTCAATTTAGAAATTGACTCGTGCGCGCTGACTAAGCTCGCAGCAATGCGCGCTGTCTGTATTTCGATCCAATATATGCGATATAGGTATATGTGTATTGGAATATAATTTAATTCATGGCTGTATTCACGATCGACTCAGCTTCGGCTTGACTCGACATGAAAAGGTGTCAAATGCAATTCGCTTTGCAGTCAGCACTTCGAATTCGAGACACAGCAAGTTCATTAGCTTCTCTCCGTTTGCAGATTTGCAGTGAGCGAGTGGCGTGACTCGACGATAGATCAAATAGAGCTGATTCTAGAAAAAAAAAAAACAAAAAAACAGTAATACAAAAACACTAAACATCGGGCAAGCAAATATCCATACACCAGCTGACATCATGCCACGATAAACAGATACAAAACGTGCTATACATCTAAAACTTGGCAATACGAGCTGTTTAGCTCTGGTTGCTCTCTCAGATTTCATGGATATGAATATGAGTACCAGAATAATCAGATATCCTCCTACTCTATCATGGATTTGAATGCACATAAAATTTATTTCAATATACAAATAATATATTCTTTTTATTTTAAAGAAATTTGAGTAAAGACTCAATTGGTTTCAATATATCATATGATATTGTATACAGTACATAAATCATTCCTAAATAATTCTTTCTTTAATGGAGAAAGTTGCATAAGAGTTGACTGAATTTTCCAAATATGAATACTTCATTATACAATATAT
The DNA here is from genome assembly GCF_001654015.2 of Drosophila navojoa. Next base: position 31,377 of record NW_022046150.1, on the reverse strand, counting down.
ATGAATATTCTCTCTTATATATAGAAGTGATCTAATAAACGATTGGTCTATAGTTTTATGTATTAATGTTATTGTAGTATATGACCCTTCACTTATATGCTAATCAAGATATCTTTGACTGTACTTTATTCTTGAGATCTTTCAAGTAAATCATATATGTTTGTGTATCATATTTAGAAAATAAGTGATGTAATATGTCTATCCTGGAAGCTTGCCTAAAAGTGTTCAGAAAGTCGAAATTTATATGACATTGATCTTTTATATGAGTGGGCTGTAGTGATCGATGCTGCATCGCTCCCAAGAGCATTTGATCCCTGATCAGAAGAGGATTTCATCTCTTTTCTCCCTATACTTGATATTATAAGTAAACAGACCTTAGCAAAATGACACAAATATGATTTTTAGTCTTGAACGATTATTTTAAAATAGCATCAGCTATATTTAAATGATATATATGTATTTATATCATCTATATACATGTCTAAATGTAATTTAAAATATTTTTCTTCAGCAAAAGAGAATCATTTATCAGATCAATCTTAAATATAAGATAGATATGATATATAAAATTGATAGAAAAACCGCATAGATCTATAAGTTGGGAAATGAGACATATATATATTTCGCATCAAATCAATCCAATATTAATGTATATTATAATATTAGAGATATGTATTTATATCTCCCATACGTTGTGTCATACTCTTCAAGTTATCTCAATCAGAATTCAATATTCTTAATCTCAACTCAAGCCATTCGATCTCTTATACCATCTACCTCCGGTAGAGCTTGATTCTCTTTAAATTCAGAAACATATGTGAGCTACGGCTTGCCACTGTCTCCCATTATTGTTTCGCAGCTCCATATATTTGTGAAGACAATGAGCTTATCGAATGACCAAAGTGGCTGAATGATAATTTTTTATATCCAAAAACCTGGCTTGCCAAATCAATTGGCAGAAGCTGTTAGAACATTGTTTGGTAGTAACGAGCTCTTGAAGCGCCTCAGATAGTTTCCAAAGCAATTGATTGATGGTTTTTTAATTGTACTTCCTGGCAGGCATATGGACACACATACATGCATAAACGGACCTATACATATATTTATATTTGTATATGAACTGAATAGCTTTGTAGTCTTTAGGCCAAATAAAACGCTTTCGATCTTTTGGCTGAGCGCTGAGAACCAGTTTTGCTGTATGATTTTTGAGAAGCTTCATTATGTTAATTAACATCATCATGATTAGCATTAACAGCAGCATCATCATCATCGGCATCGATTCGCTCATTTTGCATTGATTTATGCATTAATAATTCAATTAGCAACAACTTTTGGCTTCGCTTCTAAAATATTTTCGTCGCTTAAATTGATCTTTTTACTCATTCTGTTTTGTTTTTCTCTTTTCAGGTATGTTTCTCGCTTATGCATTAAATATACATATCTTAGAGATGGGTAAGTCTATGTGTGTGAGTGTGAGTGTGTGTGTGTGTGTTTGTGTGTGTGTGCGCAGCTCTTTAAGCCAGTTTAAACAGACAGCTTGACGCTTGAACGCCCTTCTTGGCTGCTGCCACGCCTCTGGTCGCGAGTTGAGCTGAGCCAATTGTTGGCCATCAACTGTGCCCATTAGCTGTCAAAAGTCAAATATTTGTTGTTGTCAATGGACGCAGCAGCAGCAGCAACAACTCCAGATTTGACCAAAAGCCAAACTTGATTTATTTCCTGCGCGTGTCTGTGTGCGTGTGTGTGTGCGTGTCGCCGTTTCAGCTGTTGTTGCTGCTGCTGGGAACAATAAAAGTGCCGCCAAACAAACTTTGAGCAACAACAACAACAACTTGACCTTGACGCATGTTGCCATCCACGCCTGCTTAGACCAGCTTTTGACCAGGCCATTGACACAAATGCCGAATTTCCAATACACTTCAAGCACACACACACACACACACCCACACGCACATTGCTGTGCAGCACTCAAAACTCTTAACTTTACCTTAATCAAATTATTTTTGTGAATTTTAGTTTAAGGTTTGACAAAACTAAACAAATACAAAAGGCAACTGGGGTATATTCGACTGTGTGATACACTATGTATACATATGTAGCAGTTGGCATCGGTTAAGATGTCTATAGCGAATGTTTAGCTATATATAATATCATGATAGCTCATTTAGTCAATTAGTCGAGCTAGACTCATTTTACTATAGAGCTGGGTTTTACGCTTCATAAAATAAAATAGCTCGATTATTATAGAAACTTGTCGGCTAATGTATGCAGATTCTATTGTGAAGCTGTTCTCGATCCTCGAGTATAGGTCAATGCCTTTGTTTTCTTTATATTTTCCATCTGTCAACAGAAACCGATATACCCGCTTACTATAACAACTTAAGGGCATAGCAAAAGTTTCAATATAGAACTCAACGAATATTCAACAATTTAAAATTTGATCTTATTTTGATATTTCCATGGAAGAAATGTCAAATTTCAGGAAACGGAAAGTCTTTAACTCTATATGCCACATTCTCAATTTATATTCGTCTTAGCTCTGGCATGAGATTTCAACTATTGCTGGTTTATCTCATTATATGATTACCCAAGATTAGATAACTATATATGTACATATATATTGATACATTTAATCTATATACGATATAGTATATGAACTAAGCTTCTCGTTTCCATGGCTTGACAGATACTTTGTCTTCATCGTCGTGCTTTACATCTTCTTCCTCTGCGTCTTCTACAGCTCGACATGTGCTTAGGTTTATGCCTTAACCATACTAAAATAGGTATATTAGAAGAAGAAGAAGGTGAACAAAAACGAACAGCGCGCTAATGAACAAATGTGCATGTGTTTTTTATGGCCTAAACAAATGTTGAAATTGTTTTGCAACTTTGGACTCAGAATCGCTTGGCTGGCATTGTCATCGACCACAAAGCGTCTAACAAGGGGCACAAGGGGCACAAGGGGCGTGCCATGTGCTGGCTGTCAGTCATAAGTCGCAGTTGCCGTCTCAGTCGCAGTCACCGTCGCTGTCGCAGTCGCCGTCGCAGCTTACGTTAATGCAGTTCAAGTGTTAGAAACATAGAAGAAATAACTCATTTACCTATCCCGCCTGCCCTCGCCGCGCCCCCACAGCACCCGGTTAAATGTGCAGCAATGCGCTAAAGAAATCAACAAGCCGCTCAAGAGGCTACCTGCCAGCAGACAGCAGCCGGCCCCCTTTCGCCTAGTGTCACTGAGACGCGCTGACAATGACAAGGAGGCCTACAAAGATTTGTTGACGATGTCAACTGAAGCCGAAGCTAAGACTGCGGCACTGAGAGAATGGCAGAGGGAAAGAGAGAGCGAGAGAGAGAGAGAGAGAGAAGCTGTGAGGCACAGCCAGAGGCTAAAGCACAGATTGAGGGTAGAGGCAGAGTGACTGGTTGCTGAAAACTGAGACGATGAAGGCAGAGGATGAGGCAGGGAAAGGGGCAAAGGCTAAAGCTGAGACTGTAACAGAGGTAGGGTCGGTGGTAGGGGCAGAGGTAGGGGCAGTGGTAGAGACTTGGCTAGGTGTTAGCTGTAGTGGAGGTGAGGGACCACAGCCAGAGACTGAGGATGGGCCAAAGCAAAAAGTAGAGACAGAGACAGATACAGAGATCTACCTCGAGACCTGGCTAGGTGTTGGAGAATTAGAGAGAAGGGCAGAGAGTGAGAGAGTCGAGTGGAGACTGGGCTACAGGCTAAGCAGATATTGAGACAGTGGCAAATGCGCGACTCGGTGCTAGGAGCAGAGGCTGCGATGACTCAGACTCCTACTCCAACTCCAACTCAAACACCGACTCCTCTACCGACTCAAGTCGGCGCCAGAGGCTGAAACAGAGACTTGCAGCGCTGCTGGACTGGGGCAGTGGCATCAGCAATTGAGCTGGGGACTGAAGCTGTGGCTCCTCCAGCAATTACGTTTACTTGTTGTCAGCTGTTGTTGTTGCTGCCAGTTGGCTGTTGTTGTTGTCGTCTGTTGTGTAGGTGTAATACCTTTAATAAGCTGGATGACGTTGCATTTCGGCGACGGCAACAGCGGCGGGGCTGTCGCCTTTTGTGCCCCCCTAGTTGCACTCGAGCTGCAGGCCTTGCCCCCTCCCATCTGCAGTCATGAGCTTCATAATGAACCTCATTCTTAGTCGCCGCATTTTGAGGTTAGTTTTGTGTGCAACCGAACAACAACGGCAACAACAACAACAGCAAATGCGACGCATTGTGCGAGGCCTGCGGGAAAATTGCATAGCAACATTTGCTGAGAGTCTCTTAGGTTGCTTTTTCAGTAGGTCGTAAGGCTAAATATCATCAGCATGTTCGGTGTAGATGTGCGCTTCGCAACAGAGTTGCCTCCTGAATGTATCTCTGTAACACATGTCGTCTTCCCTGAAGCTTGATTTAAAGTGAATTCTGATTAAATGGGCAGCAGCATTTGCTGGACATTTTGACATGCCGAAACATGGAATTTACACGGCCTTTTGCATGCTCACCTTTGCGGCTTGAATGCCGGGTATTTATACCCTGTCGCATAACATGGCTAAAAAGGCATGAAACGATGTGAGTAGTGAGTCTGCTCAAAGTATGTAATGGGCAGTACCGTAGGTCTTAGTCGCAATGTGTAGGGTATATGGAACTTGTAGGGTGTATCGAAATGAGAAGAAGGGGCAACTGTGGTGGGTGTTAGAGAGAGGGAGAAGCACAATAAGAGGTAGAAGAGACATGGAAGAGAGAGAATTAATTAAAAGGCGAACTGAGACAGAGAGAGAAAGAGAGAGAGGAGAGAAAAAAGGAAAAGATACATGAAATGTATAAAAAGTGAAATGGAGACATTCGAGAGAGAGATAGGGGGCAATGGAAAATGCAAAGAGAAATAGGAATAGAAATAGAAATATACATAGGTATTAAAACGAGATAAGGACAAAAGAGAAAGAGGAAAATAGAGAGATAAAGAGTGATAGAAAAAAGTAGAGGAAGAGAAATATAAAGAAAGAGAAAGAGAGAGAGAAGATATAGATAGATAGACAGAAATAGAGAGAGGGAGATAGACCGAGGGAGAGATAGATAGAGAGAGAGAGAAAGAGAGAGAGAGTGAGAACGAGATAGATAGAGAGAGAAATGAAGATATAGACAGAGATAGATGAAGAATAATCAGTTCAGGATTTTTTTTTCGTTTATATTCATTAGGAATCAGAAGAGCTTCCTTTTGCTCCATAGTTCTCCATAGTAAGACTTAATTACTAATATGCACAGGCTCAGGATGCAATTGACATCCCGTTTCAACTTACATCAGGGTATCTAGCTAGTCGAGCAGCGCAACTGGCGCGCCAGCTTGGCCAGTTCGTTCGCTTCGGCCCAGACAACGTGCTTTGCATGTGAGGCTAAAACAGAAATCAAAGCCCTCGCCCACTTGATGCGCCAAACACGTCGCAGCATAAAAAATCTCAAGAAATACAAATAAATAAAAATAAAAATAGAACTAGAGAAAAATCAAGAAAAAAAAGCGTATAGAGTATATAAAAAAAAAACACAATTACCTCAGTCATTGTCCGAGTTCGAATGAAGATTGGAGAGTCCGGGCCTAGAAGTATGGCTTCTTTATGATCACTGAGTGGACATTAATTTATGCAGTTGCGGAAGGGGGCACAGTGACGCCCCGCTAATTGCCGCCACCTATTTGATATAGCCGATATTATATGCCAATTTCCATGCTGGACGCCTTTTGCACACACGCTCTTCGCTTTATTTATTTATTTTTTATGGCCCGGGCAATTTGGTAGGCCGCAAATGCTTTTTATATATCTTTAATTTATTTATTTTTTATTTAATTTTTGTGGTTGATTTTTTCTTTTATTTTGTTGTCGTTTTGATTGAGTTGAGGTGAGTTGAGTTTTCTTAGAGGTTTTTTTTTTTTGCTTTTGATTTTCTGAATGCGATTAGTTCGGATGAGGTAATATCGGGCTAAGCGATAAGCTGGAACTGCTGGCTACAAATTTATTTTTACTTTTATTTATTTGCTTTTTTTCTGCCTAAGTTTGAGGCATATGCATATGGCATAGTTGATCGGGGATGGGGTAGGTGGAGCAGGGTCGTCGATGCGTGCGATGCGGCGTCAATATTTCTAGATAAGTTTAATCGCCGAGCTGCGTTCGCTACGTCAATATTTAATTTATTGATACTGACTGGGTCTGGGCTCGCTGTCGAGTCGTTTACACTGTCCACACGGTAAGGGACCAACCAACGCATTGACCCTGAGCAAAAGGCCCTATGGGCGTGTATGTGTGTGTGTGTGGGTGTGTGTGTGTTTGGCTGTCAGTCAGCCTCAATCTCTGTCAGCATCCAGCCGCAATGAGTGTGATCGATGCGACTCGCTGTTTATTCATGTGTGTAAATCATTTGCAAAAGGCCAACATTTAAGTAGTTTTTGTAAAAAATTATCATTTGTTTCATCTTTGTGGCTTTTTTTTTTTTGCTGGTGCAAATGCAGTAAATTTTAGTTTATTTATTTATTTATTTTTTAAATATTTACTTTGGCAATTTTCGAGCTTAGGAATTTCAATGTTATATGTCACACAATTTACTTGTGGAATTGAGTTGCCTAGCTATGTTAAATTAATCTGTTATTCACATGTTAAATGTAACGTAATGGTATGGAGTCAGGTTGTGTAAGCTTAATGAATGTTAAATGCTATGTTAAATTTTGTAACGTACACTACTTAACATATGCTTAGTACACATTCAATGTAATGTACTGCTATGTTATATCAGTATATGGTTAACATTTAACATTTCTATAACATTGCTTACAATTTCCCTATATAATTAAAGCCGCTTAGCACAATCTTATGCACAGTTATGTTATGCTCATTCCACAGCTGACCAACACTCGATGTAATGTAACGCTCAGCAATGTAATCAACATTGGCAAATATTAAAATTGAGCTATTGAGAAAACATGAGGAATAATTTGTTTGTAATTTCAGCTGAGCGCAATGTTTGGCATATTCCATATTGAGTTACTCCAGTCTAGAAAGTGTTTGCTTAACATTCCAATACAGATATGTACATATGTAGATGGAGATATACACAAGCATACATAAAGTACATTGACATGTTCGCCAAAAGTTCAGTCAACTTGTGCTCTATGCTGTTCTGGTCAGTGCCTAGATCGTATTTCGACACATATGTATGTATGTATGTTTGCATATGCGAGTGTACATGTGTATGTGTATCTGCAAGTCGTTACGCAGCCCTGTTGTGCAGTGTTTTTGGCCCATGAGGAAGTTGAGCACATAAAACCCAAGAGAGAGAGAGTGAGAGAGATAGAGAGAGAGCACAAAATCGTCAACGAAAATAAATAAGTTTGCAGGCTTTGGCTATTAAACAATAACTCAGCTATGCCTACCATATTTACTACATGCGTATGACTGTGTGCGTGTGTATGTGTGTGCACACTTAGTCCGGCAGGTAATTAAGTTTAAAGTTGAGACATTGGCCAGAAAGCATAAAAAGCGAGTGAGCTGTGAGGCAGACAGCGCTGACAACCAGTCAACAGTCAACAGTTACCAATCACGAGGCACGACTCACGAGTCACGAGTCACGAGTCAACAATAGTCGCCAGAGTGACCCACAACTATGACGCGTCGTCGTCTGTGCGTGCCTAATGAGTTGCTGTAATGCTAAACCGCACAGAAATTGCATATAAATGTGTTTATACACACACACACACACACACACACACTTGTAGACAGTCAAAGTATTTTTTTTTTTTTGCATAGGCCCTGCAGCTCACTCTCGCACAGCCAAGTAGCAACAGTCGGAGATATTTATTTGTCTGTTACTGTCTGAATGCAGCAACAGTGCTCATTGCCTATATGGACCAAATAGCATAGAGTTCACTTTGACCAGAGCTCAACACCAGTTAACTACATGATAAATATATTTAACATGAGGTTTGCCGAATTGAATTTGAATGCGAATTGGAATGGAGAGTGAGTTGTATTGTCCAGCGAGTTAATACTGTAGCTGTTGGCCTATCTATCTGTCGCACACACACACATATACGTACATATGTGTGTGTGTGTTTGTGTTTGTGTAGAGTTGGTAGCTTTGCACGGGCCTAAAAACAAATTGCACGCAATTAAACACGCTCCATGCGGCGACGCGCCGACTCGACGTCGCTGCCAGCTGCCGGCTGCGCAGTCGGCATCGCCGTCAGCGGCACAGCTGGCGCTCAAGCCGGCATTTTGGGCAACGCGTCGCGTCGGCCATTAGCGATATGCATCGACGGCGAACGAGCGAGCGAGCGCTGACTAACTGTATGCAGCGCCCACACTGAAGCCGGCGGCGCCTAGCCGAAAATGTTAGCTGTTTTATGGCTATATAATTTAGCTGTTAACATCTTGATGGCCGAATTGCGGCTCTGTTTGATTAATGGATGCAGAAAGCCGAAACAAAAAACAACAAGAGATAATAATGATGCTGACGATGACGACGACGATGATGATGATGATGATCGGCAGCATCGATCGTTGATCAGTGATCGCTGTGATCTCGCCAGCTGAAGTCAAAAGTCGAGTTGCAGTTGAAGCCGCAGCTAATTGCATTTAAGCACTAGCTAGCTGCATGCGGCTGCCGCCCAGAGGCGGCGGGCATCATGATTTATGCACTTGCAACAACAACAACAACAATAGAAACAATGGCAACAGCAACAACAACAGCAACAATAATGATATCATATCGTCTGTACTCCATGACATCATCGATTTGTGCTGCCTCCGCTGGCAACTGTGTTGCGAATTTTCCGTTGCTTTTTGCCATTTTTTCTTAAGTTTTCATTATGAATATATATATTTTTTTTTAGTTTTATGATATTTATTTTAATGTTAGAAAATTGTGCACAGTGCAGGCAATTAAGTTGCTCTGGGGGATGCCCTGCTACGCTAGAGTTGTGGGGGTCTACGAACAATGCGATTGTGCAATACTAGCGAGCAGTGTTGTACAATTTAATAAACCAGCTGGCATATGTAAAGAGAAGGAGAGAGAGAGTATGTGAAAGAGAGCACGAGCTGTGTGAAAATGATTGTGCAATACTACTTAATAGTGCTGTGAAAGGATTCAATAAATAGAGTGTTGTAAAGCAGGCGTTTTATGTAGTTTTTTTTAAAGAGAAATTATAAAATATATTTATTTATAGCTTAGCGCACCGCTACCTTATTGATAACTTAATCTAAACAGAGTTACAATAATTTATCTACTTAAAAGCTATAGTAATATTAATATTATATATGCAGATATTTATGGTTATTTATGTACATATATTTCTGACAAATTTGGTGGAGTTAAAAAGAAAGAGAGTGAGACGTTGAGAGAGAGAGTGGGAGAGAGAGAGAGAGAGAGAGAGAGAAAGAGAGAGCCAGAGAGTGAAAAGGGAAAGAAAGAGAAAAAAAGGAGCATATATTTATGTATATATAGAGGGCGAGTTGGAGAGTAAGAGGGGGTGAATTAGAAGAAAAGAGTGATAGGGAAAGAAATTTAGAGGTAGAGACAAATAGTGAAAGCGAGAGAGAGAGAGTGAGAGAGAGAGAGGGCATCCATTTTTTACAGTGTTGCAAAACTGTCTGAACGACAAATAGTGTATTCAGCCCAAGTAAATTTGCTCATTTCTTTGTCTGGTAGATGCGCAACTAGCGTGCAGTCATCGTGCAAAAATATTTATAAATATTTATAAACAATTCTAAGAAGTTCAGTTCTCAACTTCAGCTGCGTCAACCGATGAGCGTGCGCCATTGGTCATGCTCTTCTATTGCAAGCAACGCTTATCTAGCTGTTTGATTTGCGATAGTGACTCAAAATTCTTGGCCTGACAAGTGCTCTTAAAAATAAACTGTGTCGCATCTTGGACATCTGGGGCAATGAGAGTTACGTGACAGCTGCTCAAATTTACATAGACTGACGGCAAATAAAATACATGAGTAATCAGCTAGACAATGCCACTCACAGCGCTTTACAACACTGTCCAAGCAGTGTAAATAGCGAAAACGTTTCTTTCTAGTCACTGGAGTGTTAACTACTAAACTGACGGTTAACCTTTAACTAGAAGTTAATCACATGTTAATTTTATTGTTATATCATTGACATGCTGAATGACAGCTGTTTTCAGAAATAAATTGTCTATTTATTCATAAATTGACAGCGACTGTTAAAGTAATTGTTAGCATTTGACTGAAAGTCAATCAAGTTTAAATTATGTTTATAAGAGTTAACAGAAAGAAATACCCAGTTAATATTATGCAAGGCAATATTTGCGAATTTTAAAGTGAGAGTTAACTTTTATTTATGAGTCTTACTTACTTAGTTCAACTACAGTTCAATGATAATTCCATCAGGATTCTTAAGTAAACTGTGCCTGTTAAAGTAAGTGTTAAGGTTTAACTACAAGCTGAGTGCTAATCGAGATCATAAGAGCTAATTCATAGAACAATACATTGGCGATTGTGTTTCACATGTAACACTCAAGTTGACAACGACTGTCAAAGTAGTTGTTAAATTCTAAATGAAAGCTAATCGATAATTAAATCTGTTTACTATTATTCATAGGTATTATCAAAGACATAGCACTTGAAATGGTGCAGTTCAATGCACTAAAAGCCTATGCATACGCTTGTCAAAGTTAGTGCTAACTTTTAACCAGAGGTTATTCAATATAATATTGTAATTAACTGAGTACTTTGTACCCTCTCTGTCTACCCCTACCCTATCTTTCATTGCTCTGTAACTGTTAAAATGACTGTTAAGCCTTAACTAGAGCTTATTGATATGCGAGGAATAAAATAACCAATTGCTAATTTTGTGATACAGTTCATTTCAAATTTAACATGCGCAATGATAATTGTGAGCGAGCTGTTGTTGTTGTTGCTGTTGTTGTTGCTTGCCACATGATAGCTCTGCCTCAAGTAGCGCTGCAGCTGCCACATGTGCAGCAGCAACAGCAGCAGCAGCTGCCGCCGCTGTTGGCTGCTGCCCGGCCTACGTAGTTGCTGTGGTTACAAGGTCGTCTGTCTGGCATTTTGGGCAGCCGCAAAAGGGTTAAAAGGTCAGATTGCTAATTGCGCAACAGACGCAGCAGCAGTAGCAGCAGCAGCAGCAACTGTAACTGTAACTGTAACTGTAGCAGCAGCAGCAGAAGTAGCTAGCTGCCTGTGGGGCCAGAGTTTGCCAAAGTTTGACAAATTAAAACTGAAGCACGCCCGGCCGCAAAATTGTTTCACAGCAACACACACGCCCGTAGATATAACTGTCTGTGTGTGTGTGTGTGCATGGCTATATAGTTACTGGTTGTTGTTGTTGCTGTTGGTCAAATTAAATTTTTGATAATTTACGTGAAGCGCACGCCGACAGAAACTCTGACCCAGGTGAGGCTGTAGGTTTAGCTATAGCCTCGGGCTTGGCCTGCTCTTTGGCCTCGTTGAATATAAAAGGGGTATACCAGGCATGCAAGTCGTCAAGCTATTCATCATCATATAAATATATATATATATATATTTATTTATTCTCCTTGTTAAATTCCTTTACTGGGTATCTGCTATTCGGGATTTCGTAGTGAAAACACTTTTACTCACTGTTTAGAGGAAGCTCTCTACTAATTGAGCTCAGATTTCAGGGCAGTCGTCAGGGCTCGTCAACTGGGCCGCCTCTTGTGGATGGGGCAGGGTTACACTTGCAACTTGTGGCGCATCATTAAACAGACAAAAAGAAAGCAAACAAAACAGAAATATATCCAAATTGGGGCTAGCATAAGTCCGGAAGTACCAACTCTTCGGTTCAAGAGCTGTTGAAATAGGCGAGATTTCGTGAAACATAAGGAGGCGTGGCATTTGAAATTTATACTGTATTCAATAGCGAACTGGGTTAGTCTAAGCTAGTCTGACCTATCCTATCTATCCTGTACCTATGCGTATATCTCAATTATTGTATTCCCATTGTAGTTCTTTCCCATATATTAGGAAATTGACGAATACATGAATGTCTCTTGAATGAGGGGGCATCTGGATGTCTGAGTTAACAATTAAGCTCTCAGAGTAGAGCCCGTGAGCAGCTCAGAATGCTCTTTGCGGGATATTTCGTTGTGGGCAATCTCGAATAAAGCACATTACTTTGTTTTTTTTATTGTAAATTTAAATTTAAAGATTCCTATACAAAAAATTTGTTTTTTTCTACTACAAATCAAAAGTTTGCATGGAATCAAAATGATTCTTAGATCAACTTCAATTACAATGCTTGCCTTACCCATATTCTTTCACCTTTAGTATATATCTGTATGTACATTCATTGCTTTCAGAAACGACTTGATTGTATTTGTCTTTAATATGTTGACCGGTGTATATTATATTCGATCTAGCCTCGGACCTAAGCTAGATCTTAATCAATATACGAGTATATCATGCAATAATTCAAAATTCTAAGCTCAATACCAAGTCAACAATCAGATATACAGTAGAGTCAGATTATTCGGAGAGCGCTATAACCATAGTTTGCTCTTATAAGTTTTTCGTGGTCCCAAGATTTTCGTACGAAAGCTATAGACTGAGTCATTATATTCGGATTCTACTGTATTCCATATATAGTTGGGTCGATCTGGTTCCACTCTTTTGCTGTTATCTCTTCAACTGTTGCATACTTTGCCCTAACTGTCGGCTGTGTCAACTCTCTCTTCTTCTATCGCCTTCTGTCGACTGTTTGCTAAGTTTGTTGCATGCAAATGCATTTGTGTACGCTAGATGCTGCTGGCCTTAAGTCATTTCTATAAATATGTGTGCAACACAAGTCGAACATAGGAATGCAACATTTATAGCGCACACACACACAGAGACGCACGCACACAGAGACGCACGCACAACACGTGGCAAATAAGCTTGAGAAGCTGCCATAAAAAGGCTAAAAACGTTGAGACATAAAAATGCCAAAACGAGCAGCGACTGAAAACACCGACAATACGATTATTACACAAAACACACACACACACACACACACACACGCACACACGCGGATTAGCACTGACAAATATAACCAAATACCCATGTATACGAGCAAGAAGAAGAAGAAGCTGAAAAATACGCTACATTAAAAGTGCACATAAAACTTTGCCACAATAAAATGCGCCAAATACCGCGAAAAAAACAAACAAAAAATATTATACATAATAATAAATAAATAAAAATAAAAACAGAGATGGAGAGTTGAATAAGAAAAGCATAAAGATCATCATAATTGTTTAAGCTAAAAACGTGTAAAGCGCTTTCGCAACTATCAAATTACCACCGCACATAGTGTATGTGATTTATGTGTGTGTGTGTGTGCGTAGGGCATATAAGGTCTGACATAAGTGGGGATCTACACTAATTGTTGTTTTCATTTAGCTAGAAATTGAGCTCGAAGTTCATAAAGTCAACAAAATAAACAAGTAAGCCTGCTCTAGTCGAGACTGCTCGACTACGAGATACCCTGAACCCATGACGAGCTGATATTCTGGTATTCCAAATTATATGTATATCAACATTGTAATAAATATACATGCGAAATTCTGATAAATTAGCTTCAAAGATGAATGACTGACTTTTTAATCGATAACACTAAAATGAGAGTGGGTATCGATATTTCTAAAAAAAGCTCGATAGGCGCGTGTTGTATATGAACCTACAAATGAAATATCGAATCTCTAGCTCGTATAGGCTTCGAGATTGACGCGATCGTACATACAAATGCAAAAAAGACGCATAAAGGGGCAAGAATATATATATATTAATGGGTTCTCCTTCTGTCTGTTACATACATTTCAACAAAAGTATTATACCCCAATTTCCCATTTTGAATGGGTCCATGATATAAAAAAATAAACAACAATTATAATAACAATAACTTTTAATGTTCTAAATTAAACTAGAAAAAAGACACTGTCTGAAATATTTCACTTAAAAGTAGTTTTATTTTTGTACCCTGCGTAATTACCTTTGCCATCAAGCCTCCAAAGTCGCATGACTTGTGCTTTCCCAAAGCTTTTGCTAGGGCCAAAAGTCGAGCTCAGCTTCTAAAGTTAAAACACTTTGCCTTTTCTAGCCGCAAAGTTCAGCTTTCACATGGCCCAATCTCATTTTAACTAATTAGTAGAGTACATTCGCGTGTGCTTATTAATTCTACACTATATAGCATTCATTGAGCTCAATTGGGCCTAAGCACCGAAATTTTCTTGTGAAACAAATTTCAACAGCATTCAAAATGAATTGAACTTTTCGCATGCTATTAACATTTGTGCGCAGAATACACTGAAAAAAAAAGAAAAATTATTTTGAATTATTTTCAACTACACAAAAATTATTAACAAAATACATTCTATTATTTTTGATTATAACTCTTCGAACTAGAGCTACTGCTAGAGGAACTCTTAACTTTTTTCTACAAAGTAAATTTTTTCACGTATATTTCACATAGTATATGTATTCTATTTGAAGTATATTTTAGCCTTTGCATGCCAACTAAATGTTATTTTCTTATCTCATACTCATTGACGAAAGTGAAATGAGTATATTGGCTTATTTTGAGCCAATGTGCAGCATCTGCCTGTTTGTCTGTCGGCACGCCTTTTCGTCGTTTTGAAGCAAGAGATTGGATACTTGTAATATATACTTGTTTATAAATTCGACTTACAAAGTGTCAAGATTATCCCGTTCCACCCTCTAGAGGGTATTTTATGGTATCCTAGAAATTATGGTAATTTAAAATAAAAGACGATAATATTAATTTTATTTGGTTCAAATAGATTTTTTACCATTACCTTATGAATACTATATCTCTCAAATAGTCGCCTTGAGCCTATATTTATACTATATATTATTTATATTTTTGTATTGTTTGAAAGTTTTGGTCTTATGTAGTCTTATTATTATTATTATTTTTATTTATTTTTTTTTTTTTGAGTGTATGTGAAGATTGAAAGAATTGTGGAGGAGCAGCTGGGCGCTGGGCAGTTTTACTTGTTATCGAATAATTTGTTGCAAATTGTCAGCTAATTGGCCACATTAATTACGCACAAGTGCCTGCCAGTGCTTGGGGCGTGGCAGCGTTTAAGGGCTGACCAGCTCAAATAGCTAATGCTCAATTACAAATTGGCAAACGACTCCCGACTCTCGACTTCCGACTGGGCTCCCCCAACAACACAAACTACTTAATGCAGACAAATGACAAGGCATAACGTTGCCACCTGGCAGCAACAATGGCAGTGGCAGCGCACTGGGGCACGTAGCGTCTAAGTGCCACAAATTACGCACGCAAATTGGCTTTGTTATAGAGGAAGCTGCCAACATCCCCTCACTCACCTGCCTCTCTCTCTCTTTCACTCTCTCACTCTATCTCTGTGTTGGCTCTTCATATATGCATATCAGTCAATAGTTGCCACACAATTGGCTGCAACTCACTCTGTGTGAGTGGGGAGGAGGGGGCGGGGCAACGCAACTGGTCAGCGGGCGGCAGCTGCCACAAATTTTGCCCATTAAACGTGGCTTAGTTGATCAAAAGGCTCCGCTTCCCTTCATGCTAGACAATAGGCTACTTGCAGCAGCAGCAGCAGCAGCAGCTGACAACTTAATATGTGGCACGAACAAAGTGACACCAGCGCCACAGTTCACTGAAAGAAGAAGAAGAAGAGAAAAAGAAAACACAGCCCCCACCCCTGTGCGGACGCCAAGACGTGGGGCCACGTCAAAAGTCTGCCGACAACTTAAAGGCGTTAATGGTCGTTTGTTTTATGAGAAATTGCCAAAACGTGAGCGGCATGCCCAACTGATGTGTTGTGCCACAGGCCACACTTGCCTCGCTTGCCTCGCTTGCCTCACTTGCCGCACTTGCCGCACTTGCCACACAGCGGCCGCCCAACGGCGTCGTCAACGTCGCCTCGTGGCAAGCTCTAAAAATCTGCTGCCGACGACTTTGTAAAACATCAAAGCGCCAGGATCAACAGTCGACGGGCGTGATGGCATTTCATTCCCGTCTTTCAACGCCCGCTACCCAGTGCGGCGGCTGGACGACCAGAAAGGGGTATGACCAGCTAGAGCAAGTGGCATGCAACACTTTCATAATGAAAGTTTCCCTATGAACACATGAAATCGATAAGTATCGATAGCCTGGATAAGAGTTGTTTAGAAGTTGATTCCTGACTTTGAAATACCCTGTAAATGTAATAAAAGCATGTAATGTTACTATTCCAAAGATTAGTAAGGCTCAACAAAGTTTCTCTCGAGCGATCGATAAATATCGATTTTGGTGAAATTCTGTTCACAAAGTTTAACAAGTTTATTCCTCACTTTGAAATATCCTGTAAATGCAATATAATGTAATTTACTATTCCAAAGATTTGTAGAGCTCAACAAAGTTTCTCTTGAGCTATCGATAAATATCAATTTTTGTGAAATACTGTTCATCAGAGTTAACAAATTTATTCCTGACTTTGAAATACCCTGTAAATGCAATATAATGTAATTTACTATTCCAAAGATTTGTAGATCTCAACAAAGTTTCTCTTGAGCTATCGATAAATATCGATTTTTGTGAAATACTGTTCACCAGAGTTAACAAGTTTATTGCTGACTTTGAATTACCCTGTGAATGTAATAAAAATATGTAATTTTAATATTCCAAAGATTTGTAGAGCCCAGCAAAGTTTCTCTTGAGAGATCTATATATATCGATAGTTCATAAATTCAATATGCCAAAGCTACAAGTTTATTCTTGACTTTGAAATACCTGGTAAAAGCAATGAAAATTGGAATTTCCCTATTGAATATTTTCGACTTGTAAATTGAAATGGGAAAATTTATCTTACAAGGCATTCCATAATCAAGCCTTTCGCTTATCCTATAAACTACGAGTACATATGCGAGTTTGTCTCAAGTTCACAGGATGATCGACAGTCGGGCATGCTCATGTAATCTATATGTTAACCAAAGCCAAAAAACTGTGGCGACGTGCTCCACAAAGAAAAAAAAGGAAAAACAAATAGGAAGAGAAAAGAAAAGCGAACCATTTAAATGAGTTGCACACTATGTCGAGACTTGTGTAGCAGACATGGATGCATATTATAAACATCTACATATATCTCTATAATAGAGAAGGGCAGAGATTTATCAAGTGCTCAAAACAATGATGGATCCCAACAATGACAACGTCAGCGGCAACAACAGGCGACAGTTTCCATTTGAACTTTGGCTCTGTCGTTTTTCCCATGCCGAGCACTTGAGACCTATGCACAATCTCTCTCTAGCTAATTCACATGCAGGTGTCACATATATATTTATATATGTAAATACAGATGGAAATATAGATTGCATATATATATACATATATATATGTATATGTTTATATATTTGCATTTATCTATCTACATAATATTCAACGCCTTTCAGTGCGCTGTTTGCCTTTGCCTATTGTTACATGGAATTTAATTTCCTGCTATTGTGAATGCTCAGCGGGTGCCGTTGGGTCACAGGCTAAATGCAGTAAATGGATCACAAATTTGTAAACAACAAATGCCCTAAGCGTGAGAACTAATGCAAAAAACCTTTTATTCGGATTTAAATGTGAATGGATAAAGGTTTAGATATCATTGGAGAAGCATAGTTCAGCAGTGCTGAACATAAGTAAGGTCTAAGTTTTAGGATAGAAAAATGAACTGATTTAGAGTTCTGATTGAACTGTGTTTTAGTATAGGAAAAACTAAGAGAGATATAGCTGCGTAAATGGCTGAAAAATGGCAAAACAAAAAGCTTTCTCTACAAAAATCTGAATCGAAAAAGCTATGAGTCTCAATAGAAAATGAGAAAAACTAAACTTTTGAGAAGATTAAACTTAATTGTCAGATACAGATACATTATCTATGTATATATGTATCTAAAGGAAACATAGTTTAACAATCTTGGACAAAGTATTAAATCTCTGAGAAGATTAGTCAGAGTAGTCAGCTATAATCTAAATAGTTTACATTCTCTAGCTAATTAAAGTAATCGATATACGATAACAACTGAAAAAGATGCAAAAATTTGAGTACGAAACGATTTAGATGTGAATAAGGAAATACAAGATGGATTAGGATTGGAGCTTGGAAAAGAATAAGCTTAATATTCGATTATAGTCTAAAGTGTAATAGCTGAAGGAAATAATCATCAAGTTTGTAAGAATGTATATAAACCTTAAAGAATTCCAGTCGGCTTACAGAGAGAAAAGAAATATATTCGTGATCGGGACGACAAACTGAGTCGATCAAGCCATCTTCATCTGTCCGTCTTGGTGTCTGTCCGTTAGGGTATTTCGTAGTCAGACATGCCTAGAAAAAGAGATTATAAGTCTTAGAGTAGACTATGGCCATATGTTCTGATCGATGAATAGAGTTAGCCGAATAAAGAGGGGGAGTCCAGAGTCAAGTGAACTTGAAGAAGAGTATAGTTTATATGAATTTGGCACAAGGTTATATATAGTATATATACAAGTGAATGAACATCTCAATCATAACGGCAGGCAACTATTTATACAGTTAACAGATCAAAAAAGCATTCGCTAATCGACTTAGCTGAAAGCAATTTATTTTTGTAACTGGCAAATGGCGAATGGCGAATGGCGAATGGCAATTGGTTGCGTCGAGTGATGGTGTGAGTAATTTATGCATGATCCGATAAAGCTGTTGTCCAGCATCCGAACAGGTTTCATTGAGAGCGAGCATCAGGCGAAATGAGAAGAGAGCAACAAATTAAATCAAAGCAATTAGAGGAGATCTACAGTTTAATTAAAGCCAAACTAAATTGCAATAAATGTGAGACAACTATGCAAGTGTCTGTGTCTGTGTCTGTGTCTATATAGCATAAATAGTATCTGTAGCATCTGTATATATATCTATATGTGTATATGGCAAATTGAGCTGCTGTAAATATTTCCTGCTGCGCTGACCTGGCAACAGTTTCGAGTCAACGAAAAATTGCAGCCTCAATGTCTGCGCTGCAATTTGTTGCTTTGTGTGTCTCAGGTTCAGCTGCAAGGCAAAATACACCCACCCACCCAGCCAGCCCCGGCCCCTCGCCATCCCTCCTTGGTGCCCCTTTTGTTTCACACATTTTGAGAGCAGATTTTTAAGCTATGCGCGGTAGCTGATGAAGATTGACGCGCTGCACTTAAATCGCGTAATCTTTTTTATCGCAGCGTCAATTGCTTTGCACTTGCTCCAAAGACCCAAATACTTGAGCCGCACAGGCACCAAGAATCCCTTTTATCATACGCCCACACACACACACACACATACACACACACATACACACACACATTGTTGGCTGGGCCAATGCGTCGTATGCGCAATGTGCTGCAGGAGCTACAAAAATCAACATTCGCCATTTGGCAATTACCTTGAGTTAGATTTTTAATCAAATTTTCACATGTTTTTCCCTTCCAACTTATAATTGTTGCCTCTATATATATATGTGTGTGTGTGTGAGTGTTTGGGTGTGTATGTTAATGCTCCATTGGCAGTCAGTCAGCTAGTCAGTTAGTCAGCTGGCAATCGATTGTCTGGCGAAAAGCGATTTTCACATTTTCACTACATGCGAATTGATGAAAATAAATTGCCAGCGCACACATGTGCCGCACAATTTATGATTTGACGGAAGGGTGAGGGCGGGTAGAGGATTTCACGTAGGCGTGGCAGGCAATTGTTATACCCTATACTCAACTATCGCAACTCTTGAGCATAGCTGGCTACAGATCTATGCAAGTTGCTGGAAAACTCATTGAGCATTCTTTGTGCATCGATTTATGAATAATCTGTGAATAGATATACAGAGGAGCAATCTATAAGTCTATTCACACAATATCATGTTGAAATTTGGATAAACTTTTTCGCAGTTCAAGTATTTACATGCCACTTAATCATCACGTAAGATATGTTATTATATAATATATATACATGATAGACGCTCTATATTATCTTATTTGCACTCGCTGTGAACAGTTAGGTTAGGGTTGTGCCTGTGTGCGATAACCCTATTAGTGCAATAAACATAAAAGCTATATAAACACTTAAGATATCAGCTTGATTGCCTTGACAAATGCAATGGAATTCTTGAGCATATAGCGTATAAGCATGTTTCTGGATAGATTCTATTGTATGTACATATATACGTCCATATAGGTATATTTGAGGTTATGCAAGTTCAGTTAGGTTAGGTGAGGTTAGATTAGGTTGGGTTGGGTTAGGTTAGGTTAGTCTAGATTAGGTTAGGTTAGGTTATCTTGTCCTGACTTAACATTGTATTTTATTATAGATTACATCTGACTTTTTAGTCTCTTATTCGAATCATGTGAGATTTGATTTAGACTATGATCACCTATATAAACGAATGGTTCGGTTAGGCTTGAGAGGTTAGCTTCGAAATCATCTTGTGTGATGACTATTTGTATACTATACTTGATTCACAATAGACTTCTCTTGCGCTATGATAAACCAGTGTTAAAATTACCCATTCAAACTTAAGTTTGGAACTTGTTTCAAGCTTTTTAGCGATTCCTTGTGCATACCTATAGCCTTTTTGTAATATCTATTAGCTTATCATACTTTTTGAGGTAGTCTGTATCATGCTTGAGCGAATGAAATTAATCAAACAAGAGAGTTCTTTAGTTTACTCAGAGCAAGATGAAATCAAAAGTCATTTGATTGACTGTTTTATATTTTTTTAGATCCATTGATCTCTCTCTTCCACAATCTTAATATAATACGCACAACATTCAAATAATTATTAAAACTCATAAACGCTATCTATTTCAATCATCAATCAATTCCACATTCCACATTGAAAGTTGTGTCTAATGTAATACTATCCAAATTAAAGTATATCATATACAAAAGATCAAAGAGAACTATACATATATATGATCCACATTCCAAAACTTCATTTAGATCAAGATCCATTGTTTATACCAACGTTTAACTATTTCTGGATCTATTATATATTCTGAGTAGTTACAAAAGGCACTTGAATTAGGCTGAAACAAATTGAAGCTTCCATTTACATACAGGGTATTGACTAGTCGTGCTTAATGTCTGGCTATAATTTTGATTTTCTCTAGGTTTATGGGTTGCCTTTGGCTTTTGGGGTCTGTGTTTGTTGTTTTCGCAGGAAATGAGCGAAAATCATTGTCTATGCTGTCTGTGGGGTCCGGCCTAATTTGCCAGCCAAGGCTCAATGCATTTTTTGTTTGCGGCTTCGGGTTCAATGGACGCGCCAGCAGAAGGCGTGCCTTTGACTGGATTGTGTGTGAGTGTATGTGAGATGATAGAAGAAGAAGAAGAGGAGAAGCACCTGCATTGCAACAAGTCTAGCGCCTTGTGTCGTGTCGCCAGCTTGCAGTGCTTTGTAATTCTTTGGAATTGGTTCAAGGACATTGCTCAACTCGACATCTGCGTGTCGCTCGCTTATGAGTTTGCAAATACATATTTCTAGTTGCTTGTTTGCCTAACGCGGCGTATGCGTAATTTCGCTTAATACGCCGCGTGGGCGGCCAGCATTGTGCTGGCACAGTTGGACAGGCATTGCTCTAAAGCACACACACACACACACACGCATCCATATGGCACATGTGGCCGAGCGCAGCTAAATCAACGCGGCGCATTCTGTGCCAATTTGTGGGCCACAGATCGCACACACACTTCGCGTGCATAAATCATAGCCAACTATTTGGTTTATTTATTAGCTTTAATGCAAACAAACTGACCATGGAGGACGAATGCTCGGCTCCGACTAGAGGCGATTAGCATTTAAATAGGCCGCAATTAGTTACTATGGCATAGGCCTGTTGCACATCTATCGATAAATAGAGTCTACATCGATAATAGAATCACGAAGGATCGGAGACTTAGCTAGTTTACAATTTGTATGGTACTTCAGCAGTTCTCTTTTCTGTTTTCACTTTTTTACTGAGCACTATAACTAGAGAGTAATTTAATTTATCGATAACATAGTGTAAGATCTTTCACCACTTGCAGTGGTAAAGTTCTGTCGAAATTCGAGTTACTCTACTAACTAGTAGATCACACTCAGTAGTCACAAGCTAGCCACTGCTTAAGAGTCTATCGATAACACAATTCGTGCTTAGCTCGAATTATTTATCGATTACATTCAGAAAGACTACATAGAGTTGTTGACTAAAACTACTCTTCTATGTTTCAATAAGCCAACTCCATATATTCAATACTCAAATTGATTGCTGAATATTTATCGATAAATATGCAAGCATTGTTATCTATCAAATTTAGTTTAGTCACCTCAAGTATTGCTTTGAGACTACATATAAAAACCCAAAGCAAATGCTGATATTGAAAATCATGCGCTAAGAATCCAAGTTGAAGAGTTTGCGTTTGTTTTGCTGCTGCCAGATAGGCCCATTCAGGCCAACTTTTACGCACAACAACAACAACAAGAATAGCTCGAAAAGTTGACAAAACAAGTAAACACATAAAGTCGAGAGACGCGACACGTGACTATGCAGTTTAATAAGCCGGCTGCTGTCCACGCTCGCCCCACTCCAGCGCAGCCCCCACTCCACGCAATCAAAATGTTATCGATATGGCAGCGCACACACACACACACACACACACACACAGAGATATCGCAGTAAGCACTACACGTAGCAACTCCAATTATGATAGGCGGGAGAGACGCTCGGGGGCGGTGCTGGTGGCCAGACAATGTCGCAGACGCAGCGCAGACAACGCTAAAAGGCAGCCAAACAAAATGACAACAACAACAACAACCAAGTAACAGCAGCAACAACAACAGCGAGTGTACAACAAAAGCGAAAGGCCTGAGAAAAATTACCGCACACAAAAGTTTGTTCAACTTCGTTGTTGTTGTTTTAAGTTGTTTGTTTGTTGTTGTTGTTGTTATGTTTTGTTGGGATTTTTCGATATTTCGATTTTTGATTGATGAAATTTCAGCTGAATTTCAAGTGCTGCATTTCCGCCCCAAAAACTATGCGTGAGCTAAATGCATTCCCATACAAACATACATATATGATGTATGTATATATGTGTATATATGGTATATACATTATTTAGTATTTTCCTAGTGATATGACATATGCAACTGTAGCATGGCTCGCCTTTGGCCACTTTCTAGCTGGCATTATCGTTGGCCACCTTATCGACGTTTATCAATGAGCGCCGCGGCTGCGTCGGTGTCGGCCTGAAAGGGTAGTTGGGTGGCCTGGGTGAATGTGTGTGTGTGGGGGGTCTGGAGCTCTATGCACATTTGACCTACATTTCATAAATGTCTCTGTGCAACAAAGACCTAAAGTACACAATCAAAGATATAGGTGAAGAGAGATATACATACATATGTACATTTGTATGTATGTATATATATGTATGTATGTATATATATATGTATGTATGTACATATATGTATATGCCTGCGCGGAGGTATCTCAGAGAATGAGAGAAATTTGGTAGTTGGCTGAGTCAGCAATCTGGCAACGCCAAACAACAGTTGTGGTAATAATGAGAGAGAGAGAGAGAGTTGTAGAGATATAGAGGGGAAGAGGGATATAGATACTAGAATAGATAACAGATAAAAGGAGCGAGAAAGAGAAATAAAAGGACGAAGAGAATGAAAAAGGCAAAGACAGTGAGGTAAGAATGTAGAAGAAGAGAGAAAAATTAACAGAAATGAACAGACCGAAAGAGAGGAGAAAAAGAGAGAGAGAGAGAAAGAGAAATAAACAGTAAGGTAGTGAAGGAGAGAGAGAGAGAGAGAGAGAGAGAGAGAGAGAGAGAGAGGAACAGATGGGGCAGAAATGGAGAGTTGAGATAAAAGGGAAAGAATCATAGAATCATAGATGCGAGGGAGAGCTAGAAAAAGATAAATAATACCTAGAGGAAAACGCATGAAAAGAGAACGTCAATCGGGAAAGGAGAGAGAGAGAGAGAGAGGAACAGAAAAGTAGTAATATACATATTGACGGGGCAGACGGAAACACTATATCAATGGTGAAAGAGGAGAAAATTATCAATACTGAAAAAAGAGAGAACGACCTCAAGATTTTTTGAAATCAAAATATTATAAAATCAAAATATAATAAAATAAGAGATCTGGCTGCTTCGTTTCAAAACTCAATTGAAATGCACAGTTAACGAGTTGAATAGAGGTGTACTAAAGTATGAGAATAGATTATATTTAGCATACGGGACTGACAACCGAAGTTCTGGCAGTTAGATAAGAGCTGAGAAAGAAAGATAGAGACGAGTCTTCATTGGGAGCTATATCATATCTATGTAAGCTAAATTGTATCACTCAACAAATGAAATATGATGTTTAGGCAACGAAATACGGGCAGAGCGAAATATATATAGAGAGAGAGAGAGAAATCAAAATCAAAATCAAAATCAAGTAAATAGCCATAAAATAAAATTGACACTTGAAATCAATTGCCTGACTAAAAATAGTCGAACTGAAACAGATCTCCCCCATGTGTCTGTCTAGCTGTCTGTCTGCTGCAACTTGTTGCAGTCATAAATTGATCAACAGCGGAAAATATTGAACAAAAACATTTCAGATGTGTTTATATGGGTCACTGGGGAATCGATTGAACGTCGAAAAACAGAAAATGGCAAACGAATTGAAGAGTTAATTGCAAGCAGCGGTCAAATGGAAAAGTTAATATCTATATTAGAGCCCGATGGGCAAATAATGATTATATCAATATTTGCACAGCTGACAGAGCATAGCTCAGTTGGTCACACCCGTTCGGGTTGATTGAGAGAAGCGATGAGACAAGTGCTTCGAATTGCGTAAAGTTTTTTTTATAGAAGTTCAAGTCATTGAATTCAGTTCCTCAAGAAGTAGAAGTAAAAACACATACATATATATGCTCATAATCAGTTATAATAATAATAATAATAAATAAATTAAAACACAAAAATGAAGGTAACCAAAAAAAAAAAAAAGTCCGGCACAATCGTTCGCACATTTTGTTTTTGTCTTGGTTTTTTTTTTTTACTTTTAATATTTATGATATAATAAAGCTTAAGCAAACGGAATTCATTCATGCCTTGGCCGCCTTGACAATTATCTAACTGTATCACATATATATATACATATATATTTCCATGCTATTTATATGCCTGTCTGAGTAAATATTTGATTGATTAAACATTTGCCAGGGTGATCTAAACTAACTTTGCTCTTGATAAAATAAATCAATCAACTATAGAAAGTTGTCCGAATTCTGATGAAATGTTCACTGAAAACGTCCAGATGTCAAAAAAATAGTCTATGAATATTTATACATATGTATATGCAAGATATCCATTTTCTTGAGATATGTATGTACACATACATATATAAAATTTATCATATACAGTAATCATTAATGTAACGGAGATCGGTCTATAAATTATTTAAAAAAAAAAAGTTTTCAATATATTAAAGATAATTTATTTGCTGTCTTTGAACAGCTTTGCAGAACTTGACAATATAGATACTAAACTTTTTATATACTTAAAAAAATAAAAAATATCCTCTTATACATAAAAACCCATAGAATATATAGCTCTAACAGAGTGTTAGCCCTCTTGCACGGGCTAACATAGCTCAAATTCAGTTTTTACCCACACGCCTTACTTTAACAGTAAATTCAACACACTGTTAATGCGCTCAACAAAAACGTGTCGCAACTAAAAGCTTTTGCTGTTAAGCTTAACAGCATGTTGAAAAGCTACCTAACAGCAGACAGTGCTCACACAACTGTAAGGCTGTGCGCTTAGCATGGAACACAACCCAGCGAGAGCTTGAAAGCTTTTGAGGTTTTAGTCAACAAAATTTATATTTGTTGAATCTTTTTTATATCATTTATTTAGTTTTCTATATCTAAGAGCTTTTTAACTGAAGAATAGATTGGGGAATTATTTATAATATTAAAGAATATGTTAATTAACATGGCATTTTCGTTTCGCAGCAAATCTCAAACCTCGAGGACAATGACAAAATGTTTTTCGATGTGGAAGATCAGACGCCATTCACGGGGTCTGACAACCTGCAGTCGTATGCGCCTCTGATCGATGACTCCCCCGTGGAGGGCAACTGGTTCCATCAGGGCGTCAGGCGTGTGCGTCGCGAGCTGACCCGGCTCTTTGGCAACGACGATGTCCATCACAGGCAGAAGCGCGCCAAGAATCCGGCTGCGAAGAAGGCCAAGCGACAGAATCGAGCGATGACCCGGAAGCGGGCCTCCGACGATGATGAGAGCGAAATTGGCTCCGGAACCTATGGCGTGGAGACCGTTATATGTGAGTGTCCAGCTGATTCAGTCAAATGCAATTGCAATTGTAATTTGTAATTTGAATTTTCTCTTCTTCTTCTGGTTCGGTTCGTAATCCGTTATCATGAAACGCAGACCGCACACGATTCACCGTCAACGAGCCGTACTCGAACGACTTCAATGATAAACAGAGCGAGCAGTTCCTCAATCTAACCGAGGAGATCAGCCTGGGACTGCGCGATCTCTTCCGGCGCAGCTACGAGAACGACGACGATGAAGTGGATTTGCGCAGCACTGTGCTGCAAGTCGGGTAAGTCCATTACATGCAACATTAGCGCCACAAACCAAAGTGGGCCATGCGCTCCTCTGTGCCCCTGGGCGGTCTATAAGAAAAGTTGAATGAGAAATTCGACCTGGAGTACACCAAGAGAGGCCTCAGGCTCTCTGAATCTGTGGGCTGCTTAAGCGCGATAATCATCCATTTTTAGTTTAGTTGATAGAAAGAAAAGGAAGATATTGGATTTGCCAAGGTAATCAAGATTGAACTGCCAATGGCAATCATTTTGATTGATTGATTGATTTACATTATCACAGCTCAACTTGATTTGATTTCACTAGAGTCTTACTAATCTACATAGATATTGTATTGTTTCGCTCAGTCGCTTGCTTCATTTTTGAGTCTACATTCAATTGAAACAGTATCTATGGTGATCAATCTGATTGCTTGACTGATGTACATAGATCGATTGCCAGCTTTAGAGGTCTATCATTTGTAAGGCCTACGAACGATATATTTGATGAGTCAAGCGAGTGCAATTGTTTGATTGATTCACATTAATGATTGACTTCAATCAATATTATTCAATAAAGAACATTTCTCTATTATGTGCAGAGCTATATGATTGTCAATCTGATTGATTGCTTGATATCTATCCCTCCTATCTCGCTCTCAATCATTCAGCTCTCTGATCGATGAATATTTAGCCAGATTATTTAAATACTATCACCTTTTGTGGCTTAGACCCGATTAAGTCCAGAGATATTTGTTTGTCAATCAGATTGATTGATTCATTTAGTGATTGGGAATGGATCCCACCTTAACCAAACTCTACTTAACTTATCTAGAGTTTAGCTTCAACCCCTGCAGAAGTACTATGTGATGGTCAATCCGCTTGATTGATTGATTACTATATATATATTGCAAAAGCCAGCTGTGGCCATGCTGTCAATCGTCTAATTACTCTCCCCCTCTCTGACCTAGGCCCACGAGCGACAGGTACAAGAGCTATGTGATCGTCAACCTGGAGATTCCCACCAATGTGGTTGACTTTGAGAGTAAGCTGCGCGAACAGCTGCAGCACTATAATCGCATTGGCAACCAGAGCGCCTCCCTGGACGATGATTTCTACTTCCGCTTGACATTGGGTAAGTTTCGCCTCGGGCACTGCAAACCATGGCCAAAATTCCTTAGAGCCCATTTCGAACCGATGCTTTGGTGTTGGCCAACGCAAGCTCGCTCGCTCACACTTTCAAAGCTTTCGGATAGTGTATATAGATGAGCTTTGAGCTTTAACCGAGACTAAAAAGCTTAACTCTGCATTGTAAATAAGTAAATAAACCCAAAGAGTATGTCGAACTGTTGCTAAAAACGAAACAAAAACAAACAAAGCATAATGCACTCACCCCCTCCCCCACTCACACTCCCACACACACACACACACACACACACACACACTTACACAGATAACCAGTGCAGCAATCCGCGGGAATTTGATTTTGAGGAGTTCACCTGCGAGTCGGGCGAAATCGAGAGCATACCCTGTGCGAAAATATGCGATCAGCGTGCCGACTGTGACGACGGCTCCGACGAGAGCGAGGAGATGTGCCTGATTCGCCGGTTCCCCAATCCCTATGCAGTGTCGAAGGGTACGCAGAGCCCGTCCTATGCGGACGGGGACAACGATGCCGACACTGATCTGGATGCAGACGATGCGGATGGCGATTTGGATGACGATGGCGATGCGGATGGCGATGCCGATCTGGATGAGGATCAGTGCTTGTCATTGGATCAGCCATTCCAGTGCATCAGCGGCCGACCCTATCATATATCCTGCGCAGACATCTGCAACGGCTACAACGACTGCGAAGATGGCTCCGACGAGAACCAGGAGATGTGCGATCGCCGCAATAATCCCAGTCTCTACAATAAGAATGTCCCCGACTGCGAGGAGGACTTCCAGTGCGAGTCGGGCGACAAGCTGAGCACGTCCTGTCACAATGTCTGCAATGGCCGCGCCGATTGCGACGATGGCTCCGACGAGGATCCCGCTCGCTGTGCCGGCCGCACGCCCCTGGCCCCCAGCAGCAACTCCAGCGATTACTGCGTCAAGGACTCGTTCTTCCCGTGTCGCAGCGGCTCCATCCCGAACATACCCTGTTACGACATGTGCAATGGGCACGTTGACTGTGACGACGGCTCCGATGAGGAGGCCGATCTATGCCGTCGACAGCCAATTTGCACCGGCGAGGGCGAGAATCAAGTGTGCCAATATGCGCCTCGCAACAAGGGTTCGTCTCCTCCCTCTCTCTCTCTCACACACACACACACTCTCTGTGTCTCTCTCTCATACTATATATGTATATATATATATATTTGTTGTCTCCGTTATTGGGCACGCTGTGTGTTAGGTCAGGGGAATAATACGAACACAATATGTACTAAATATACTAACACTAACCCACACACCTACACATACACACACACGCACACACTGACAAACCCTAATCTCATTTGAAAGCATGCTAGACTAATAAATAATTAATCTTTTTAGCATTAAGTTTGACTCTGTAACTGCGCTGCATTCGTTCCCACTTTTTCGCTCGCTATCTCTATCACTCTCACCTTCTCGCTCTAAATACATCTCTGTCTTACTCTCTCTCTCTCTCTCTCTTTGTCTGTATCTTTTTGTATTCCAAATATTCGTACGTATCGTCCCTACTCATGCGCTTTCATTTTGTACTCGTTTTCGATAATCTCCGAATGGATATATAATCTACGAAAAATATAAAAAAAAACGATATCCCCGATTTGATCAAGCAATAATAGACATTGGTTGGCATCTATAAGCACAACGGGTATATTGGTTTTGTGCTGTCTATGCGGTCATACATCCACAATTTGAAATATATACAATATACGAATGGAAAGTCCTAAAAATGATTAGAGTATATTTAAGCCGAAGTTGGGCAATTCGTTTACCTCTGTTCGTTAGATTCACTTAATCGGTAATATTTAGTATGAATCTGGTAATAATTAGAGTCAGACGCTTAATATTAGATGATCATATGTGCGTAGATCGTAAAATATTGAGCATCTACAATGGATTTAAATATTGACTGAATATAAATATCACAGCTAATAGATCAGGTAACTTATATATATTCAAGACCCTTGGGGCTGTGGCAAGTATACCTCTTCAAATGGATTTATACGTATATGCCATAAGTCTAAACTGCTTTTGCAGACTGTTTACACCCTAGTTTTTCTGATCAGCGTAAATCGACTTTAGCTACTCTGAATAAAAAAGGTCACATTGATGATACAAAATTAAACATCCCATTTCTATGTTCAGTTAAGTGTTCAAATGACTCAGCTCAACCCAGAAATGGGAAGGAATCTATTGTGCTGCATGACATGGTCTTGAGTTTGGCTGGAGTTTAGACAACAATTATGGAACCTGAGGCTCACAGCGAAAGAAATCGTTTCCACATATTATCTACGCTCTGTCACTTCATTCTCTCTACCTCTCTCCCTCCCTCTTTCTCTCTTGATGTCTTTCTCCCGCTCACTCATTCATACTGTGTACGTGTTGGGCTCTATCCCTAGTTCTCTCATATAATCTCATGCGTATTTGTCCAATGGTTTATATTTGATACAACAGTTTTTGATTTAAAACACTGCTAACTTTTCTTTTGACGTGCCCTCTATGTATACCAACACACACACACCTACACACCTACACACACAACATAGATCCCAACGCCCCTGAAACGCCCGAACCAACAGACGAGGAAGATGGCTCCGGCGAACCAGAGTGCCGCGGCGATGCGACGTTCTTCTGCTACCGCTCCAATACGCGCGTCTGCGACGAAATGACATGCGATTCGAAAAAAGACTGTCCGCATGGCGAAGATGAGGAGGATTGCCCCAAGGGTAATGATCAACAATTATTGAAACAACAATCAACATTTATGCATTCGCATATCGTTTCATTCGAGAATCGAACCGAGGATCTGTCTAGATCAAGTTTCATTTGTTCAGTCCAAAGAATTGGAATCAATCAAGATCTGAGATTGTCATCATCAGCATCATTGGCCTCATGAGCATGTTGTGTAGAACTTTGTTTCATCAGCTATTTTCAAATCGATCTGTTTATGTTGATTTATTTATTTATTTTTTGTTCTTTTCTTTCTTTGCCTTCGATTTTGCTTTGCAATTTGTTGCCCCACTTAGTTTGCACCGATGAAGAGTTCAAGTGCGACGATACCTGTTTGCCCCTGCAAATGCGTTGCGACGGCCAAACGCAGTGTGTGGACCAGACTGACGAGGCTGGCTGCCCCCAGAACGAAATTGATCAGCCCAATATCGATCAAGACCAAGATCTAGACCAAGATCAAGATCAAGATCAAGATCAAGAAAATGAACACGAACAAGAACAAGATAGAGATCGTGAAAATCCGCGTATACCCGACTCCCCGCCACAAGGTGAGTTTTTTGCTATTTAAATTAATTTCCTAATTTCATTCATTTCATTAGTTTTAATTGATTCATCGAATTCGATTTATTTTTTTCCATTTGAAAATTTTCAATTTCTTTGACTCGACTCAAAAGAGGTTGAATTTCTTTTATAGAATTTGCAATATTCATTTGCTATTTCATTATAATATTTTGCCCATATCTTATGATTTCTTTACTATATACCATATATATATATATATATATATATATATATATATATGTG